>WNGS01007893.1:36011-66335 GCA_020271785.1 Procambarus virginalis
TGAAAACTCACACCCCAGAAGTGACTCGAACCACACGTGAGGAACACAAATGCGAACAAGCCTGAATGGTCCCAGGACTATATGCGAATGAAAACTCACACCCCAGTACATACCAGTTCAGAATGTACAGAAAATGTACATACCATGTACAGAAAACTGTACATACCAGTTGCGTTGCTCCTGGGAGTATGGGTTCGAGTCACTTCTGGGGTGTGAGTTTTCATTCGCAATAGCTGGGGACCATTCAGGCTTGTTCGCATTTGTGTTCCTCACGTGTGCCCCAAAGAATGAGGTGATTGGTAAAATGCTATGCCCAAGATAACCAGCCGAGTGCCAGTGGTGAGGTGGTTCAAATAGCTTCGGCTATCATCTCATTATGTCTGGTCGTGATGGTCAAGTGGTTTAAGGCGTCTTGTACATACCAGTTGCGTTGCTCCTGGGAGTATGGGTTCGAGTCACTTCGGGTGTGAGTTTTCATTCGCATATAGTCCTGGGGACCATTCAGGCTTGTTCGCATTTGTGTTCCTCACGTGTGCCCCAAAGAATGAGGTGATTTGTAAAATGCTATGCCCAAGATAACCATCCGAGTGCCAGCGGTGAGGTGGTTCAAATAGCTTCGCTATCATCTCATTATGTCTGGTCGTGATGGTCAAGTGGTTTAGGCGTCTTGTACATACCAGTTGCGTTGCTCCTGGGAGTATGGGTTCGAGTCACTTCTGGGGTGTGAGTTTTCATTCGCATATAGTCCTGGGGACCATTCAGGCTTGTTCGCATTTGTGTTCCTCGTGTGCCCCAAAGAATGAGGTGATTTGGTTAAAATGCTATGCCCAGATAACCATCCGAGTGCCAGCGGTGAGGTGGTTCAAATAGCTTCGGCTATCATCTCATTATGTCTGGTCGTGATGGTCAAGTGGTTTANGTGGTGGTGGTGGTGTGGTGTTCAGGTCTTACCAACCAGAGGAGGGGGTGTTAGTGTCCTGCCAGGGCTGGAGACAGACTGAGGGGGGACAGTTTGACCTGCTGGTAACTTGTCCATATTGCTCGGCTGCCATTTTTATGTTCATATTTATTTTAACTTAAATCCCAACATAAGTAATTTATAGCATGATAATCACTTAAAACTGTGTAATAACTATTTTCCTTGCAGTCTTGTAATATAAGTTGGAACAAATATACATATTTTATTAAGATATATTAATAAACCAAAATATTGCACATTGGATGGAAACACTGACAGTTTGACCGCATCCTGTGACAGTTCACAAAGACTCTTAATCTTTATGGCTCTACTCGTCTACACCCTCACCTGGCTGCACTCACACCCTGCTACACTCTCACCTTGCTACACCCTCACCTTGCTACACCCTCACCCTGCTACACCCTTACCTGGCTACACTCTCACCCAGCTACACCCTCAATCTGCTACACCCTCAAGCTGCTACACCCTCAATCTGCTACACCCTCAATCTGCTACACCCTTACCTTGCTACACCCTCACCCTGATACACCCTCACCCGGCTACACTCACACTCTGCTACACTCTCACCCTGCTACACCCTCACCTTGCTACACCCTCACCTTGCTACACCCTCACCCTGCTACATCCTCACCCGGCTACACTCACACCCTGCTACACCCTCACCCTGCTACACCCTTACCCGGCTACACTCTCACCCTGCTACACCCTCAACAGGCTACACCCTCAATCTGCTACACCCTCAACAGGCTACACAATCAACCTGCTACACCCTCACCCGGCTACACCCACACACCACTACACCCTCACCCAGTTACACCCCACACATGACTACACCCTCAACTAGCTACACTCACACACCCGGCTACACCCACACATAACTACACCCTCGACCAGCTACACTCACACCCTGCTACATCTACACTCGACAACACCCTCAACTGGCTACACCCATACACGACAACACCCACACACGACTACACACCACACACACACGAGTACACCCCACACACGACTACACCCTCACACGACTACACCCACACACGACTACACCCACACACGACTACACCCACACACGATACAATATAAGACAACAAAACGTTTTCAGATTCTTTCACACCACTTTCCAGCAACTTTTATAATTTATATAAATTATTTTAGGGGATAATACATAAATTATATATTTAAACATGATATTAGTGTTTAGTGGAATGCATAAGGAGTCAAATTGTGTTAAAAAGAGCGATTTTTAGAAAATTTGGAAAACTACTTTTTTCTGATCATAGAATAACTAAATGGATTGTGAAGGTTTCAATCAGCCAATAAATATCATTCCCAATTTATTAATGAATTTTACAAAAAAAACACCATAAATTTTATATTTAAACATGTAAAAACTATTTGTAATACATTAGGAACAAAATAGTTTTAGAAAGACAATTTATTATAAAACCTTTGTGTTTGGATTTTTTGATAAACAGTTTCTCAAAGGCTCTCCTGCACCATTCTCAATGTAGATCATTCCCACGCCTATGGGTAGAGATAGACGAACGTTTTCTAGATGATTTGTGTTTGCTGGGTACTTAGTCTTCTTGCAAGACCAAGCTAAGGGTTCGTGGACTGTCCAAGGTAAACTGCCCTCCTCAGCTCAATTGCCTCCATTTGTCACCTCTGTGGACAAAAAAACGTCATTAGCCAGGTGGACAGTACACTGGGTAACCCTGGGATAAGACTCTTTTACCGGGAACTTGACATTGTGACTTGTAGCCACAACCTAGATGGAGTTGCTCACGATGCACCGCCCACCAGAGGTCATCAGCATCGCCCTCACATTCTGACTGAGGCAGGAAACTGGAGCCATTCGCTGACACCATATCACCACCAACAGATGGTGTTGCCTACAGAGCACCCAATACTAGAGGAGTTGGAGAGCAGACTCCTAGATGGCGCTGAAATTGCCACTCCACACTCCGGCAATGGTGGCGATACCGTAACAAGAGGTAAACTCTTAGAAGTCACAACAAGGAACTTTCTGAGCCAACATGTCAAAGGACCCACAAGAATGAGAAGGAATGACGAACCAGCAAGACTCGACCTGGTATTCACCTTGAATGAGTCAGAAATAAGGGAAGTCAAATTTGATGCCCCATAGGAATGAGTGACCACAGTGTATTGATATTTGAGTATCTGTTAGAGGTAGGGATAACCTATTGAAAGATGGGATTGGAAGGGAAAAGACTGAATTACCGAAGAGGAAAATATGACGAGATGAGGAACTTCATAATGGCAATAGAATGTGAAACTAAACTCAGAGAAAAGATTGTTCAGGATATGATGGATTATGTCACCCAGAAGGGTGACATAATCAAATTTCCTTAATCAAATATCAAATTTTCAAATTTGATATTTCAAATATCAGATATCAAATCAAATTTTCCTTAATCAAATTTGCATTACTAGCAGTAGCCCAACCAAATGTGAGCACATTATTGAACTCGAGGAGGGATACCGAAACCAAAAGGTTAGCATACCGAAAGGGAAACTATGAGGGGATAAGAAAATTCCTAACAGATATAGTATGGGAAACAGAGCTTAGGGGAAAGACGGCCCAAAATTTGATGGATTACATCACGCAGAAGTGCAAGGACGCAGCAAACAAATTTGTCCCAGTCCAAAAGGAAAATAGTGAAATGAAGATGAGAAACCCATGGTTTAATCAGAGATGTAGGCTAGCTAAGCAGCAAAGTAAAAGGGCATGGAGAAACAATAGGAATAACAGGACACTGGAGAGCAGAGAAAGATACCAGAATGCCAGGAATGAATATGTCAGGATGAGAAGAGAGGCAGAAAAACAATACGAAAATGACATCGCAAGCAAGGCAAAAACTCAGCCTAAATTGTTGCATAGCCACATCAGGAGAAAAACAACAGTAAAGGAACAGGTTATGAAATTAAGGATAGGGGCGGAAGGATTCACTACAAATGACAAGGAAGTGTGTGAGGAACTGAATAAGAAATTCCAGGAGGTCTTCACCTTAGAGCAAGGAGAAATTCCAGAGATAAGAGAGGGAATAGCTAACCAGGAACCACTGGAAGAGTTTGAGATTACCAGCGGGGAAGTAAGGAAGTGTTTACTAGAGTTGGATGTGACAAAAGCTATAGGACCAGATGGAATCTCCCCTTGGATACTAAAGAAAGTAGCAAAAGAACTGTGCCTACCACTCTCCATAGTGTATAACAAATCACTGGCAACAGGGGAACTGCCAGATATTTGGAAAGCAGCTAACGTAGTCCCGATATACAAGAAAGGGGATAGACAGGAGGCACTGAACTACAGGCCAGTGCCCCTAACCTGCATACCATGCAAGCTGATGGAGAAGATTGTGCGAAAAAAGCTAGTGGAGCATCTGGAGCAAAGGATCTTTGTAATACAGCATCAACATGGGTTCAGGGATGGCAGGTCCTGCCTCACAGGGTTACTTGAATTCTACGACCAGGCAACAAAAATAAGGCAAGAAAGAGAAGGGTGGGAAGACTGCATATTTTTGGATTGTCAGAAAGCCTTTGATACAGTGCCACACAAGAGGCTAGTGAGAAAGCTGGAGATGCAGGCTGGAGTTAAAGGGAAGGTACTCCATTGGATAAAAGAGTACCTAAGCAACAGGAGACAACGAGTCTGTGTGAGGGGTGAGGTCTCAGACTGGCGAGACGTTACAAGTGGAGTCCCGCAGCGGTCAGTCCTTGGACCTATACTGTTTCTGGTATATGTAAATGATCTCCCAGAGGGTATTGATTCGTTCCTCTCAATGTTTGCCGACGATGCAAAAATTATGAGGAGGATTGAAACGGAGGACGATAGTAGGAGGCTACAAGATGACCTAGACACACTGAGTGAATGATCCAGCAAATGGCTGTTGAAGTTCAACCCGAGTAAATGCAAAGTAATAAAACTAGGCAGTGGAAACAGGATGCCAAACACAGGATACAGAATAGGATATGAAGTACTTAATGAAACAGACAGAGAGAACGATCTAGGAGTTGATATCACACCAAACCTGTCTCCTGAAGCCCACATAAAGAGAATAACGTCTGTGGCATATGCGAGGCTGGCTAACATCAGAACAGCGTTCAGGAACCTGTGTAAGTAATCAGAATCTTGTACACCACATATGTAAGACCAATCCTGGAGTATGCGGCCCCAGCATGGAGCCCGTACCTTGTCAAGCACAAGATGAAGCTGGAAAAGTCCAAAGGTATGCTACTAGACTAGTCCCAGAACTAAGAGGCATGAGTTATGAGGAAAGGCTGCGGGAAATGCACCTTACAACACTTGGAAGACAGAAGAGTAAGGGGGGACATGATCACAACCTACAAAATCTTCAGGGGAATCGACCGGGTAAAGAAGGATAAACTATTCAACACTTGTGGGATGCGAACAAAGGGACACAGGTGGAAACTGAGTACCCACATGAGCCACAGGGACGTAAGAGGGAACTTTTTCAGTGTCAGAGTAGTTAACAGATGGAATGCATTAGGCAGTGATGTGGTGGAGGCTGACTCCATACACAGTTTTAAATGTAGATATGATAGAGCCCAGTAGGCTCAGGAACCTGTACACCAGTTGATTGACAGTTGAGAGGCGGGACCAAAGAGCCAAAGCTCAACCCCCGCAAGCACAATTAGGTGAGTACAATTAGGTGAGTACATGCACTCAGTTTGGTACCTCGACTATCCCCCATGTAGCAGCCGAGCTCCCAAAGGTACAAATAGCACGTTTTGAGGGCAAGGAAGAAGAGAATTGGGATGCCTCCTGGAGATCTTTTGATTATTTAATATACTCTAATGCTTCTCTCACTAAGGCTATTAAATTTGTATATTTAAATAGCCAAGTAAGAAGAAAGGCATTGCAAATCATTGCTAATTTGTCATGCACAGATGAAGATTATGATCAAGCCATACAGTTGTTACATGATAAGTACAGTGGATACTAATCAAGAAACTTGAAGGCCTACTGGCCCACATCTATCAGTTGAATGACAAAGTCATCACTTAGCTAAACAGCAAATCATTAATCTTAATCTACAGCCTACAGACCATTTAAATCAGGTCATAGACAAATGTCATCATCACTTGGCTACAGTAGTCTACCATTGGGGATTAAGACCAATCTTATTCTCACATCACAATCTGAATGGCTAAACAGTCTCTCATCACTAATCTACAATCTTAAGGCTAAACAGCACATTGACAATGGCAATCCAAGAATTATCATCCATCTAAGACAACTATCTTAATATAATCTTGATCACCTAATCTCATGCTTTCACTGGAGTGAAAGCAGCCTCAGAAAATCTGAAGACAATTAAGCATCTCAAAGAAATTTACTTAATAGAAAAGGCAAAACCGAGAAATAAAAAGCAAAATGCTTCATCACATCATGAATAATGTAGATACACATTATTACAAATACAATTCATCCTTTAAGGAAATCCTTGGAGGAGTACAGGTGTTACATGCTGGTATGACCTACTTGCATGTAATTACATACCTACAAGTATTACATACTTGCAACAATACCATATCACAAGAAAAAATCACAAAAATGTGTATCTTCGGACATAAACAAAATGTCCCAACTGGCAGTCAAAAATCAAGGCAACAAAACTCCTCTTCTGCAAAGTGGAAACAGAGTAATGTTGGCTCATATGCTATATCACCCACAGATAACAGAACTGTAGGAAATCAAGCTCCTAAGACAGATAAGACAAAAGGAGCTACAAGTGCCCCAAGATGTTTATTCTGTCAGGAAGCACATACCTATCAATGCACAGCCTATGCAGAGGCAGACTGTGTCAACAGAATCAATAATCAACATGCATTACAGGCAAAGCCAAAGGAAGATAATTCTTCACCAGCTGTACAATTCTGTAAGGTACAGAGTAATGTTAATGCCTTAGTAGCAAAAACAATTACTACAGATACATTACCTACTGCACAGCTGGAACTAATCAATCGAGGAGTTAGCATTAAAACAAGAGTACTAGATCTTGAACCTCCAACTCCTGAAAAATCACATCATACAGAAACTGTAATAGTGGCTTGACTAGGAAAAGAACAGTCACCAGTAAATATCCACCACATGATTGATGACAGACTCGAATCTGTGCATCAACTGTGGGAACTTGATGCAATAGGAATAGTTCCTGAACAACCAAGTCCTGACGATGTCTGTACATATAATCAGTACTTAGAAACTGTACAGTACCATGATGGACAGTACTGAATATGGCTACCTTGGAAAATCAACCATAAAACCTTACCAACCAACTATCACATGGCTTAGAGTCAATTTAAATCTCAATTAGCAAAGCTAAGGAAAAGGCCTGAGCATTTAAAACTCAATCATGAGATTATTGCTCAACAGTTAAAGAATAAATTCATCGAAGTCGTGAAATACAACAATAAGCAAACAGGCCGTTTTTTACCACACATGGCTGTGATGAGAGAATAAAAAACAACTCCTTTACGGATAGTTTTTAATTGTAGCTGTAAATCGGGACCCCTAACCCTCAAACCGCGCATATCATATATAAATGATATCAGTGACAAAACCGAAACCGCGCACATCATTTATAAATGATATCGTGTCTAGCGCTATAATTCAAATGTCCCGCGTGGGATAGGGGTAGTCATTGGCGAGCCTAGACCGAACGTAAACAAACCCCGCCTGGGAAAAAAATCCAGCGTGGGTCCTCTTTGTGTACAGAGCTCAGTTACCCGGCGGACACCATGGTGAGCGCATCTCGTTCCGACGACCGACCCCGCCCAGCGAGACGTTCCTCGAGACCTCTGACCGAGGACGAAATTACTCGTAGTTTGTTCCTGGATGGTGATGAGTCTGATATAGACGACTCAGACTTTGATCATGACTACACACAGCCCTCAGAGGTGGATACAACCGACGACGAGTGTGAACATGCTGGCTCCACCAGGGCTAGGCCTAGCATCTCGCCCTCACTCGACCCCAATTTGTGCGAGACCACACAGTTCATGTTCTCCCTTGCAAGATATTGATGTTTTGCTCGACGATTCTGAAGAAGGTGAATCGTTTTCCGGTTTTAGTGACTTAGAATCGGAAAAAAGTGTCGCTAGTGCCAGTGGAGGAGTGTGTGGTGTTGCCAAGCGACAATTTGTCGCATCAGCAGCATCTGGCCAAGCCATGCGGCACCGCATGGCACCACATGAAC
Source organism: Procambarus virginalis (assembly GCA_020271785.1). Taxonomy (NCBI): domain Eukaryota; kingdom Metazoa; phylum Arthropoda; class Malacostraca; order Decapoda; family Cambaridae; genus Procambarus; species Procambarus virginalis. The sequence goes on from WNGS01007893.1 coordinate 44,235, forward strand.
AAAGACCCTCAACATCGAGGAATTTTCCATCACCGTCCCTGCCCGCCCCTACTGTTCCTAGACCTGCTTCAGCTCCTGGTACACGGTTTCCTCGCCGTGGTGCCGCTATTGGCTCTAGAAAGACACCCGGTGTTTTTGTGTGGAGTGATGGGACAGATTTTGTTCCACAAATTCCTTTTTTTGATAATTCGGATGTTGGAATTACAGATATTTTCCCTGATAAAGGTGCAGATATGTGTGAAATGGACTATTTTACTGCATATTTTGATGAGCCGCTAATGGAACATCTTGTTCAGGAGACGAACAAATATGCGAGTGATCTCATTGGTGAGGAGGAGTTATCTGATTTTTCACGTTTGCAGCGATGGAAAGATACGACTGTAGGTGAAATGTATGTGTTTTTGGCACTGTGTATGTTGATGAAACATTGTGTCAAACACGTAATCGACCATTACTGGAGTAAAGACCATACTGTTCCAACACCAATGTTCGGCAAATATATGTCTCGAGACCGATTTGCGATAATCCTCAGGTGTCTTCACTTTGCAAATGATGAAGACAGGAATGATGATGATAGGCTTTGGAAGGTAAGGCACGTACTGAATGAACTTATCGGAAAGTACAGGGATTTCTACGTACCAGCTCAGAAGCTTGTGATTGACGAATCCCTTGTGCTTTTCAAAGGATGTCTTGCCTTCAAGCAGTATATTCCATCCAAACGCCACCGATTTGGATTGAAATTCTTTGTACTCTGTGACTGTGAAACAGGAATTGTGTTACATATGATAATGTATACGGGTACAAATGTAGACATTCCTGCTAATGACCAACATGGCTTCTCAGGTAGTGTTGTGAAGTCACTGCTTGCACCATATCTGAACAAGGGCCACATATTATACACAGATAACTATTATACCAGTCCCTTGCTAACTAGGTTCTTGCTTGATAATAGAACTGGAGTGTGTGGCACAGTGAAGGCAAAACGAAGGGAAATGCCAGTGTTTCCAGGTGCTATGCAGGTTGGTGATTGCGAGCTCAGAAAAACAGGTGGAATACTTTCAGTGCGGTGGAAAGACAGGCGTGAAGTGAACATGTTGACCACCATTCATGCTGGAACAATGCTGGACAGTGGCAAGGTGAACAGAACCACCAGAGAAATAATCTATAAGCCAGATTGTGTCTTGGACTATAACATCAACATGCGTTTGGTGGATAAATGTGATATGAAGGTGGGGGCAGTGGAGTGTGTACGGAAAACAGTGAAGTGGACCAAGAAAATGTTTTTCCACCTCGTTGACGTAACTATGCTGAACAGTTACAATATGTATCTTGTGAAAACAGGTGGTAAACGTAATTTCCGTGCATTCAATTTTACTGTAGTAACACAATTACTACAGAAGTTTGGCAAAGTAATTCCTGGTGTACAGAGGCCCATTCTGAACCCGGTATTGCACCATGCTCCAACACCCAGGCTCGCTTACAGGGATGCCTTTTTGACAAACAATCTCACGTTTTTACCACCAACTGGAAAGCGTGCAGTAGGCCAGCGTGCGTGTGTAGTATGCTGGTCAACAACCAAGAGGGAACAGAAAAGAAAAATGGTGATGACTTGGTGCCAAGCGTGTCAGGTCCCTCTGTGCCATGTCCGATGTTTCAACGAGTATCACAGTCTTGATGACTTCTAAATGTCCAAGACTGGTGCCAAAACATGTAAATACAGAATAAGTGAGTGTATATAGTGGAAATAAATCATAAGAAATTGTATATTTTATTGTGAAATAAGACATTTTTGTGCAAATACTTGTGACACTATATGTGGATACAATATACATTGACAACAGTTTTATGTTCATAAATCATTTTGTGAGAACATATTGAACCACACCAGTGAAAAAATGGGTGTAAAATACTCCAAGAAATACTGTAAATAATAACGCGAAAATAAATTCGCGGCAACTCGCGCTCCTCCTCCGTCGCGCCTGACTCACCCCGAGCGCACAGCGGTCCAGCGAAGATCAGGCGTGACGTCATCGATGATCTGCTCGGGTCATTTACGTCCACGGTAAGTGTAATTAAATTTTTTATTATTTTTCCCGTGCTCAGGGAACACAAATAAAGACATTAAAAAGAAAAAAAAATTTGAATTTTTTTTGTTGCGCGTGTGGGTGTTAATTCCATTTGGACCCTGAGCGGTTTGAGGGCTAAGGAACCAGCCTAAATGATTGTTTGCAAACAGGTCCAATTCTAACTCAGAAAATGTATGACATACTGCTGAAGTTTAGACTTAACAAATATGCATTTTCAGCAGATATAAGCAAGCCCTTTCTAAGAGTTGGCTTACAAGCACTTTTCACACTAGAGATGCTATACCGATGATGATACTTTTCAAAACACTTGTGCTCTCTAGAGTGGAGTACTGCTGCACAATGACAGCCCCTTTCAAAGCTGGAGAAATTGCTGACCTGGAGAGCGTGCAGAGATCCTTTACTGCTAGAATCCACTCGGTAAAACATCTAAACTATTGGGACCGACTAAAGAGCCTAAATCTGTACTCCCTTGAGCGCAGGCGGGAGAGATACATAATAATTTACACATGGAAAATATTAGAGGGGCTGGTCCCAAACTTGCACACAGAAATAACATCACATGAGACCAGAAGACATGGTAGGATGTGCAAAATACCCCCGTTGAAAAACAGAGGTGCAACTGGTACTCTGAGAGAGAACTCTATCAACATCAGGGGCCCGAGACTGTTCAACATGCTCCCGCTACACATAAGGGGCATAACTGGCAAAGCCCTCACAGTGTTCAAGAGAGAACTGGATAAGCACCTCCAAAGGATACCTGATCAACCAGGCGGTGACTCATACATCAGGCTGCGAGCAGCCGCGTCCAACAGCCTGGTTGATCAGTCCAGCAACCAGGAGGCCTGGTCGATGACCGGGCCGCGGGGATGCTAAGCCCTGGAAGCACCTCAAGGTAACCTCAAGGTAAGGTAAGGTACAGGAAGAAGATAGGGACTGCACTAAGTTTCTATGGGTGGAGAACCCAGAAGATCTCAATAGTCCTATTGTGACGTACAGATTCTCCTCTGTACTCTTCAGTGCTACATCTAGCTCATTTTTGCCGCAAGCATCTCTAGATACTCATCTGAAGAAATCATCAAGTCCCTATAAGGCTGAAATCAGTCAAAATCTATATGTAGATAATTTTCAAGGGACAGTTAACAGTACTACTGAACTGTTACAAATATATGAAGAGGCCAACAAGGAGCTACAAGGTGCCAACATGCCACTACAATCATGGGCCTCTAATAATGCAACATTGAATAATCAAATAGGAAGAGATTACCCTGAATATCATGTACCAAAATCACAAAAAGTGTTAGGTATGGAATGGGATCTAATCTCAGACTCAATATCAATCAAATCAGTACCAGGAAATTTTTGCATTGCTACAAAAAGGGATTTGCTTTCACAGGTTAGCAAAGTATTCGACCCACTTGGTCTACTGAATCCTTTAACTATCAAGTGGCGTTTATTGATGCAAGAAGCTTGGAAGACAAAAGTTGGTTGGGATGATCCACTACCACTCCAGTTACAAAAAGCTTGGATGGAAATGGCTCAAGAACAAACTTTAGTCGAACAGATAATCTTTCCGAGACACATAGTCGAGGAAAATGATAAAGTATCACTACATGTATTCGTAGACTTGTCAGCCAAAGCTTTTGGAGCTTGTGCTTACTTAGTGACTTCCTATCAATCATATCTAATCACCTCTATGGTGAGAGTCACTCCATTAAAAAAGAGGACTTTGCCTCAGATGGAACTAACTGCATTGCTAACTGCCACATGCTTAGCAGTGCATATCAAACAAGTCTTGTCTACCATGAACTTCAAAGATATCATTATATGGTCTGACAATGAAGCCGTCTTACAATGGGTATGAAACGACAACTGTCCGACACCGTATGTAATTGCGTCTCAGAAATTAAATAAATTTCTACAGGCTTTCAATTGTTGCATGTACCAACAAAATATAATCCAGCTGATCTCTTATCATGAGGTATGATGTTTAAACAGTTTGCAAAGGCAGATATTTGGTTTCATGGGCCTTGATGGTTAGTGAATGGTAGTGGGCCAGAACAAAACCCACACGTCATTACGACACAAACCATAACTACCACCTGGCAGCAAGCTCGAATATCGGTCTTGGATTGTACTCGTTACTCCTTGCTCATCAAATTAATCAATGTAACATAGAACGTGTTTCATTATCTCAGGAAAAGAGGTATAAAATACATTTTTCCTGAGGCACTTATCTATTGGGTAAGACAAGCCCAGAGAGAAACTTATGGGAATAACTATGAAAAACTTCCGCATAAGTTAAAACACAATCTCGGTCTGTAGATAGACCAACAAAATCACATTCTGCATTGTGGAGGGTGACTTAAACATGCAGATATCATTCTAAATACTGTGCATCCATGGCTTTTACCAAAAAATCATTGGATCACAAGGTTGATTGTGTTACATACCCATCAACAAATCATCAAACATGGAGGAGTGTTAGACACACTCACACATATCAGACAGCAGTATTAGATTCCTCAGGGAAGAGTCAGTCAGTCAAATCAATCTTGAAAAATTTCATGATATGCCAAAGGTACAATGCAAGAACTTGCTCTTATCCTGGGCCACCACCCCTACCAAAGGAACGAGTGACCCATCAACATCCTTTCGAGGCTACAGAAGTAGATTATACAGGAGCAATATATCTAACAGGGACTGCAGATAAGAAACCTATCTAGGCATACATCTGTCTGTTCACCTGTGCCACCACCAGAGCAGTACATCTAGAGGTAACACCCGATATGACTGCTCAATCATTTATCCAGGCTTTCCACAGATTCACAGTAAGCCGATCATGCCCTAAGCTGATGATTTCAGACAATGGAGCAAACTTGGTAGCTGGAGAAGCATGTCTACGGGAAATCTGTTCCCATCCTGCAGTTATTTCCACACTGGAACAGCAAAATTTATCCCTTCGAGAAACCAATGGCACAGAGGATTTTATGAATGGTTAATAGGAACTGTCAAAAGATCCTTAAGAAAATCTCTACACCGTCAGAAAATCAATCTTCAGGAAACCAAGACAGAAATCATGGAAATAGAATCAAGGGTGAATAACCAGCCGTTGACATACTTGTCTGATGATCCTATTCAACATGAGCCATTAAGTCCTGCCCACCTAATGTATGGAAGACTTCTGACTCCAGTACCATCTCTAGTGGATGATGAGATCAGAGATCTCTCATATGTGGGTCAGAGCGAGTTGGTTCAGGGGTATAAGCATCGGTTCAGCATAATCCAAAAATGGAATGATGCTAGGACAAAAGAATATCTTACATCTCTACGAGAACATCACTATGGGGCCAATGTCCCACATAATATATCTAATCTCCAACCTGGTGATATTGTCTTGGTAGACAGTGATGGCCCTAGGACTGACTGGCCATTGGGTAAAGTTGTCTCAGTCCATCCAGATAGCCAGGGGATTTTGAGACTAGTCAAAATCCTGTCTAAAGGAACAACTTCCCTGAAGACATTGGACAAACTCATCCACATGGAATCAGTGAGTCAGCTACAGTTAGATCCTGGGAGACCGCAAGACCCTCTAACTCTACATGACCCACAGACTCCTGACATGCACACTCGTCCACAATGGACAGCTACACAAAAGTGCAAGCAAAATGTGCACTTATATTATCAATCCGATGGAGAGTAAATGAAAACATATGGTTACTGTTGTCCTTAGTATTAGCCTCTGTTCCCTCTGGAAGATGTGGGAAATTTTTACCCACTATTTCTATATTACTATCTAAGAAATGTATTATTTCTATATCATATCTAAATTATAACAAAATCATATCAGAATCACTATTGATTCACTATATATATCTGAATCATACATGACAATGCTACCTATGAACACGTACACCATAGGGCCCTATAGGTGCCTACGTGACTTGGTGCATGATTTCTGAAGGATCCAGAAGCTTCAAGAAGGATTTCTTAATTAATAAACTATTGGAAAATTGAATCGATTTCTGGTAGGGATTAAGTCAAATCCTTAATAAGAATCAATAGCACTATCAAGTACTACTTATTATCTTTAAATCTTATATCTAATTATATTATAATCACATCTTACCTCAATCATATGTCCAGACAATGAAAATAATCAATCAATATTCATTGAAAGCTACCCGCTCTAGGAAGTGGGTGGAGCCAAACTCGGGAGTAAGCGACCTACGGGGTGCCCGAGGCTGAACACATGTGTTTACAAACATTGAATATGTTTCACAGTGCTTAGCGAACATTAATTAGCTCAGGACACCTTATCCAATTATCTTTATCACCAATGATTACTCTCTAGAACTAGGGGAATACATGTACAATATATCTACAAGGAAAAATTCCTAGAACATATCTAAATAAGTGTAGAGTGGAGCACACAAGGCATCGCTGTCTCCACCTTCACCATCATCACTTATCTAACCTATTGCAACTACAATTAAGGGCATAATCAATTAGCAATGCTACTAGAACATCATACCAATGAGCCATTCAGGCTTGTTCGCATTTGTGTTCCTCACATGTGCCCCAAAGAATGAGGTGATTTGATAAAATACCATGCCCTGATTACCAACCGAGTGCTGGCGGGAGGGGATGGAAATAGCCTCGGCTACCATCCTCTTTTGTCCGGTCGTGTTGGTCGAGTGGTTAAGGTGTCCTGTACGCCAGATTGCAGAGTTCTCCTGGCAGTATGGGTTCGAGTCACTTCTGGGGTGTGAGTTTTCAGCGTATATATATATATATATATATATATATATATATATATATATATATATATATATATATATATATATATATATATATATGTCGTACCTAGTAGCCAGAACGCACTTCTCAGCCTACTATGCAAGGCCCGATTTGCCTAATTAGCCAAGTTTTCATGAATTAATTGTTTTTCGACTACCTAACCTACCTAACCTTACCTATCCTAACTTTTTCGGCTACCTAACCTAACCTAACCTATAAAGATAGGTTAGGTTAGGTTAGGTAGGTTTGGTTAGGTTCGGTCATATAACTACGTTAATTTTAACTCCAATAAAAAATAATTGACCTCATACGTAATGAAATGGGTAGCTTTATCATTTCATAAGAAAAAAAATAGAGAAAATATATTAATTCATGAAAACTTGGCTTATTTGGCAAATCGGGCCTTGCATAGTAGGCTGAGAAGTGCGTTCTGGCTACTAGGTACGACATATATATATATATATATATATATATATATATATATATATATATATATATATATATATATATATATATATATATATATATAACTGAAAACTCACACCCAGAAGTGACTCGAACCCATACTCCCAGGAGCAACGCAACTGGTATGTACAGGGATGCCTTAAACCACTTGACCATCACGACCGGACAAAAGGAAGTGATAGCCTGAGCTATATGAACCACTTCCCCGCCGGCACCTGGATGGTTATCTTGGGCATAGCATTTTATCAAATCACCTCATTTTTTGGGGGCAACACGTGAGGAACACAAATGCAAACAAGCCTGAATGGTCCCCAGGACTAGATACAACTGAAAACTCACACCCCAGAAGTGACTCGAACCCATACTCCCAGGAGCAACGCAACTGGTATGTACAGGATGCCTTAAACCACTTGACCATTTTTGTCCGGTCGTGATGGTCAAGTGGTTTAAGGCATCCCTGTACATACCAGTTGCGTTGCTCCTGGGAGTATGGGTTCGAGTCACTTCTGGGGTGTGAGTTTTCAGTTGCATATAGTCCTGGGGACCATTCAGGCTTGTTTGCATTTGTGTTCCTCATGTGTTGCCCCAAAAAATGAGGTGATTTGATAAAATGCTATGCCCAAGATTACCATCCGAGTGCCTGTGGGGAAGTGGTTCAAAAAGCTTAGGCTATGACTTCCTTATGTCCGGTCGTGATGGTCAAGTGGTTTAAGGCATCCCTGTACATACCAGTTGCGTTGCTCCTGGGAGTATGAGGAGATCCTTGACAAGAAAATCGCAGACCTTAGGAGGATGGAAGACAGAATAGGTGACATCGATGCGCACGATGCTTTTTATCTCCTCACCAAATGCCTATCCCTTCCGAGGCTAACCTACTTTCTGATGTGCGCCCCATCTTACGACAACCGAAAGCTTGAAGAGTATGACCTCTTACTGAAGACCATGCTGGAAAAAGTTGTTAATCTCTCCCTCAACGAGTGCCAGTGGAAACAAGCCACTCTTCCTGTTAGGCTCTGTGGCTTGGGTGTCCGCACCGCCACCCAAATTGCTGTCCCAGCCTTCCTGTCTTCCTCCTCAGCATCAGATGAAATGGTTAAGGAAATTCTACCTGACACCCTCAGTGATGTAGCAAAAATCTTGCCCCAGCCCAGAAGAACCTTAATATTAATCTAGTGTTCAAAAATGATAATACAGTTAAGTCCATGTTAATTAAGAACTCGCCCTCGTTTTTAGCAGGTTGTGTGTGTTCCATCCCTTGTAATGAGTGTGCATGTATTTACATCGGCTAGACAGGTAAATCTCTTTCCTCGCGTTTAAAACAGCATTCATATGCTATTCGTACAGCCCAGCAATCCAGTGCATTGTATTTACATTCCAGTTTATGTAATCATTCTATCGACTTCACAGGGACAAAATGTATTGTTAAAAGTAAGGATTTTGTTGAACGAAACGTGATCGCGTCTGCTCTGATCAAACATGGTAATAACAGCCTTAATGTGAGCCCCGGTATGTACAAGTTGGATCCTTATTTAAGCGTCAATATAGCACGTCAAAACAATATATCAATCATTTAACACGTATAGCACTTGGAGATATTAATAGCAGCTGCCTCATATGGGCCAATAGGCCTTCTGCAGTTACCTTCTTTTTTATAATTCCTTTATATCATTCCTTTATATCCTTATATTCCTTATAATTCCTTTATATCAATATATATTCCTTTAAACAATATATCAATCATTTAACACGTATAGCACTTGGAAATATTAATAGGAGCTGCCTCGTATGGGCCAATAGGCCTTCTGCAGTTACCTTCTTTCTTATAATTCCTTTCTTCCACCTATTTTTGGTGGTCAGGTGATCTACCCAGGCAGATATAAACGTCTGATCAGCAATGTTTTTTTATCTTCATTCTACTTTGCTCTGATGAAGGCGAATTAGCCGAAAACGCGTTAAGCATTTTCTATTTTTCACATGTCGTTATTCTGCATACTTGGATCAATGTTTTTGTGATCATTGTAGCATATATATATATATATATATATATATATATATATATATATATATATATATATATATATATATATATATATATATATATACTTTGCCTTGTATGGGGGTTGAATGTAGACTCAGATGTTGGTTCGTTGATTTATTGGCTAAGGCAACAAGATATATATCTGGCCAACCGAGGTCCTACTACTGTGGGTCTGTGGAGCTAACTGACTACCGCAAGCATGGCTGGAGACTGTGAATGTGACATGACGTCAGAGGCCTACTCGGCTGTGATTGGTTATGTTCCAACTGGCGCGGAATTTGAATATAACACCGCTCGGACACGCTACCAAGTCGACGTCCCTTGTCGACAAGCTCTGGCTAGCTATAAAGTTACAATGATACTGAAAGGACCTCGGTGGCATTCAATAATGGCTTACATGTGAAAATTGCATAATAAACATTGAAAATAGATCAGGTGTGCGTAATACTAGCATCTTGGCATATGCACCAAAAAAAATTTTGAACATAATAGCTGAAAATCATGGTAACAATGCTTTGATTCAACCTTAGTATGAAGAACATGTGTATGTCTACTTGTCAGAATGAACAATACAACTCAAGGTATTGCCTAAACAAAATTATTAACATGTGTCAATGGCATGTGCTTGAAACAATACAAAATGAAACAATTATTACATTAATGAACAAAATTCTGACCTAACAACCACAAATGAATTTTAAGATTAGATAATGATTGTTTTTTTTTTCTTTTTTTTTTCATTTTCAATGTACAATATATATTTACAAGACCAATGTACAATATATTTAATTTGCAATATATTTACAAGTATATACAAGACCTGGAACAAGAAGACTAACATCTGCGTGATAGCAGTCAGGATTCACTGGCCTCAATGTGGTTGCTAGAACATTAATGAAATCTTTATGACAAGCACTGTAAGAAAATTACAAATGGCAGTAGACTTAACAATGGCATTTAATTTGTATCAAAATAAAATTGAGAAAACATGATCATACTATATATATATTGGTAATAATAAGACACATGTGGTGGAAATACTGCAAATGAATTTTCAAAGCAAAACATAATAACTGCAGAGTGCACTTAATTGTAAATTCTGCGGATATCTACACCTAGCTCATCCAGAGCACTATACAACTCTGGCTCTGACTGAGGATCAGGAACAGATGAAACTGCATGTAACAAACTATCATCTTGAGGGATAACCTCGTTATCATCTAGCCAATGGACATGTGGCGAGTGCACGGTTGAAACGAGAGGTCTAGATCTAAGATTATAAGTGCTAGTATGGGGTTGCTGAACATCAAGTGGTCTGTCAACCACAGAAGGTGGTGTCCCAATAGGAGGATCTGTCTGGGTAAGTTCATTGTCATCTTCCTCATCAGTCTCATCAACAGTCATTTTAGCTAACTTCATATGGTCTAAATGCTCATTTATATACTCCCCTGTAACTAAATTTTTCAATCTATACTTGTTACCTTTGATAAGCTCGATTACCTTATATGGACCCAAAAATTTCTTAGTTAACTTATACATAGGACCAGACCTGTGTTGGTTAAGTATCATTACTACAGATCCAATAGTTATTTTACTGGGTTTAGCTCGTTCATTCCTTGCTCGAGTGAACTCGGCTGTAGCTTTGGACAATTGTTCTCGTATTTTCTTGAATACTAGTTGCATTTGTCTACGCTTTACTTGAACAAAATCATCTACGTTATATAAAGGAGTAGGAGGTACATTAATCAATTCATTAGGGAGGATCTTATCTGTACCATAAAGAATAGCGTGAGGTGTGTCTCCTGTAGAAACATTAATGAAGAATTTATAGCACACTGAATTAAGGGTATAAAATCATCCCAATTGTTGTTATCAAAATTCAAAGTGACTCTCAAGGCATCTAACACTTTTCTGTTAGTACGTTCGGCAAGTCCGTTGCTAGCTGGATGATATGGCATGATGCTACATTTTTTAATGTTATATAAATCACACAAGCTAGTTAAAATACTATTACTGAATTCTGGACCATTATCTGAAAGGATTACTTTAGGCATACTATATCTACAAATTATGTGGTCATGGAATGCACTGGCTATAGTTTCTGCTGTTTTGTTCGGGATAGGAACTAGTTCGCAAAATCGTGAAAAATTATCGACCATTACAAGCAAATGTTTGTTCCCTTCTCTGTTTCAGCAAAATTTGTCAATAAATCCATCGATACTCGTTCCCAAGGAGCTTTAGTTGTTGGGTACATCTGAATTGGATTAGGTCCTGAAACATGTCCCTTGTGCTGTAGGCAAGTTAAACATCTGTCAACATAATGAGTAATGTCCTTAGCCATTTTTGGCCAAAAATACTTTAATCGACCTTGTTGGAGTGTACGATCCTTTCCTGGATGTGCACTTGCAGGAGCATCATGGATAATTTTTAACACAGTTGGTACCAAGACAGCTGGAACAACTAACTGACAACATTTCCTCGGGGCTGTCCCTAGCTTTACTACTCTGCACAGTAAATTGTCTAACATAACTAGTTCTTTCAATGGTACTGGCGGTTTATGAATCGGGCGAGTGTCTTGCTTAGTCAAAAATTTAATGACGGGTGCCCATATGGGGTCTTGTCGCTGTTCCGTTTCTACTACTGTAGCATCTAATGCTGGGTAATTTAACTGAATCGCAGCTACGTGTCGAAAAGCGCATCGGCTACAACATTTTGCTTTCCTGGAATATATCCAATGTGGGATTGAATTCTTGAATGTGAGCAAATATCTAGCAAACTTTCCAACTGGATTCTTATTTTTGAACAAGGGAATTAATGGTTGGTGATCTGTAAGAACATGAACTGGGTAATTGTAAATTGTATCTCTGAAATGTTTAAGTGCCCGACCAACTGCTAAGGCTTCTCGTTCTGTTGCGCTATAATTTTTTCTCTTCTTTAGATAACGTACTGCGAGCATAAGCTATTGCGTGATCTCTGTGACCTTCTGTTTGAANAATTACATGAGAACGTAACACGTTCTATTTGCAGCAAACAACCTGCCTTTGTGTATAGATACCAATCCAGTGCTATCATGTTGCTCTCATTGTCCGCCCACTCGTCCTTGATAACCTCCAATGGTCCTCTCACCGTGTGACCATCCACCATCTCGAATGGAGATAGGCCTAGAGACTCATTCGGTACTGATCTTATGGCAAGAGGATGTAAATACAGAAGAAACATCTGGGTAGTTGATGAAAAGTTTTGCATTACTTCAATGTCCTGAATATAATTCATCATGGGCTGTTACCAACGACTTGGTCCTGAACACTGAGGACACAGCTACCTGCGTACCTATCTCTGGAGTCTGGGGTGTTTTTTGTCGACATATCCGGCACAGTACCTTATCCTGCCAGAAATAATGGTCACCTGTCTTCGATTCTGCCTCGATGGTGTCTGCGAGAGCGTTCACTTAGGATTCCCTCCCATGTTCCGCAATCAAGGATGCTCTAGTCCAGTGCTTTAGTTCTGGAATAGTCTAGAGAGTTGGATGGAGTAGTGTCGACAACTTGGGGGGGGGGAGAGGAATAGGTGTAGGGATAAACAGAGCACCTAATCCAAACTGAGTCTTTACCTGTGATCTGATTGCGACTGCTACTATTGGTCTTACCAAGTATTCTACAGGATCTGCATCAACTATTAGATGGTTACTGTCCATACCCAAGGTGAAGTCATTGGTTAGTTACCTCTATCCCTTCTATAGGAATATGATCTACTACCGCCAATGTACATCTGTCACTAAAATATGGCGATTCCAAGTGAACCTCTACTAAGGGGGTTACATACAAAGTGAAGGAAACCCACCTAATAAAATGACACTGTTTTCCTTCAACTGGCACTTCCCTTCCTTGGGAAAGTGCTCTTGAATATCCAAGATTGGGCTGCTTCACTTTCTCTGAGAATTACTACTCACTTATCACACTGGTCCCTCGATACAGACCCTTTTAATGAGTATGGGGCAAACAATTCTGGTTTCTCCCTCCTATTTGTCCATAGGGAGCAGTGTCACACAACTCACCAACATAATCCCCCTATGCAGGTCGTCACCTGCCCTGTTCTTACACTTAGCAGACACGTGTCCTTTCATCCTGCATGTCCAACACACTATGTCTCTCCTTGAGCTTGTTCGTCTTTGACTACCTGGGGCTTTCTTCATGGCACCAAAGAGGGATGGTTTCTCCTCTGTTTGTACTTGGTAAAAGGTTTTGAGTAAGGCTTTAAACATATCTTTAAGAAAGTCTATGGGTTAAAACGTATTCTTCAGCCATGGTGGCCTTAGCATCCAATGTCTCTACTTGCTGTTCCTCAAAGTACGTTTTAACAAGGAATCTTTATCACTTGATAAACATTCCTTGAAATCTAACAGGATCTGTTGTTCCAGCTGCTACTTAGTCTTAACTTTCTGAGACGCACACCATTCGTATAATAACCGTTCTTTAATGCATGGAAACTCCTTAAAAGTTTGCTCCGATTTTTTTCTTAAGGTTACGAAACTTCTGACAATATGCCTAAGGCACCTACTTGTAAGCCATCATCACTACCTTCTTGACAGCGTCATAGTTACTCAAGCCACTTACTGAAAGTGATAGTGCACTATTTGGGCTTTCCCAAAATTTCTTTCTTTGGCTTTCCCTCTAAAGGCTTCACCTCTATCAGTCCTAAACTTAGAGGACAGACGAACGCTAATTCCACCAAGTAAAAAAACTGGGCCACTTCGGGATATGTCGGTCCAATCACCAATACTCGCTGGCTACATCCCTGTTTCCACCAACTACTTGTTCCCAGAAAAACCAGTTTTGCGTTTAGGAGTGTCATTGCTGGTCACTCCGGGTGAACCTTATCATAAGGTACTCGTGTCAAGCAAATTACCCCACACATCACATCAGAGCAATAAAAATTGTAAAGTAAGAAGGACACCACTCAGGTGTCAGTAAGATCAGAGTTTTCCACTGGAGAACAAAAAATGGAATTGGCTGTGCTCAAAAGATAGCGTTGACATCGTCTCTCTCTCTCTCTCTCTCTCTCTCTCTCTCTCTCTCTCTCACACACACACACACACACTTTGACTTGAAAGAATAATTAGGCTAAGACTGGATGCACATCTAGAGAACATTAGGTTTGTAAATAAACATCAACTTGGGTTCTGGAAAAGGAAATCTTGCATAACAAACATTTTGGAATTCTATGATAAAATAAAAAGAATAAAGCAGGACAGAGAAGGTTGGGCTGACGGCATATTTCTGGATTACCAAAAAGCCTTTGATACAGTACCGCACATGAGATTGCTATTCAAACTTGGGAGGCAGGCGGGAGTAAGCGGAAAGGCCCTATGATGGGTGAGGAACTACCTAACAGGAAGGAGCCAGAGAATTACGGTTAGGGGCAAGAAGACGGACTGGCGAACAGTAACGAGTGGAGTACCTCAAGGATAGCTGCTGGGACCAATTGTATTTTTAATATATGTTATTGACATTATTACAGGAGTAGAATCTTACATGTCGATGTTCACGGATGCCGTAAAGTTGATGAGAAGAATTGTGACAGATGAGGATTGAAGGATCCTCCAAGAGGACTTGAACAGGTTGCAGAGATGGTCAGAGAAATGGCTACTGGAGTTCAACACGAGCAAATATAAAGTTATTGAAATGAAATTAGGTGATAGGAGACCAAAGGGACGGTGCACAATGAAGGGGAACTGGCTGTTTGTGATGACTTGAGAAAGAGACCTGGGCATGGACATAACACCTAATCTAACTCCTTAGGCACATATAAATAAGATATCGAGAGCAACATACTCTACACTGGCAAAAGTTAGAACATTATTCAGAAACCTAAGTAAGGAGGCATTAAGAGCGCTTTACACTGTCTACGTGAGGCCAGCCTTAGAGTATGCCACCCCACAATGGAATCCCCACCTGAAGAAACATATAAGGAAACTGGAAAAGGTTCAGAAGTTTCCAACGAGACTCGTCCCAGCTTTATAAGGGATGGAGTATGAAGAGTGCCTGAAGGAACTGAGCCTTACAACACTAGAAAAAAGAAGGGAGAGGGGGAGAATATGATAGGAACGTATAAAATACTCAGGGGGGGGGGGATTAACAGAGTGGAAATAGACGATATGTTTACATGGAATAGTAATAGAATGAGGGGACATGGGTGGAAGCTGGAAACCCAGATGAGTTAGAGATGTTAGAAAGATTTTCTTTTAGCATGAGAGTAGTGGAAAAATGGGATGCACTTAAGAAGAAGGTTGTGGAAGCAAATTCTATTCATAATTTTAAAACAAGATATGATAGGGACATATGCCCGGAGTCATTGCTGTAAACAAACGATGGCTCGAAAGAGGGGATCCAAGAGTCAATGCTCGATCCTGCAGGCACAAATAGGCGAGTACAAATAGGTGAGTACACACAGATAGAAAATAGACAGAGACTACAGGACGACCTGGACAAACTGGAGGAATGATCTAGAAAATGGCTACTCAAGTTCAACTCAGGAAAGTGTAAAGTAATGAAATTAGGAGAAGGGAGCAGAAGGTTGAATACAAGATACCATCTTGAAAATCCTGCGAGAGTCAAATAGAGAGAAAGATCTGGGGGTTGATTTCACACCGAACCTGTCCCCAGAGGCCCTGTCGGAAATTTCCGATTCCCTACATACCAACACCTAGTACGACGAGATAAATTTATTGTGCTAAGAAATCAAATTTACTAACATTACTAACAAGAAGCGTAGTAATGCCAAATTCTTCCTACAATCCATGGCCGCTAATTACATCAGCCGCCCAGTTCCTACGAGAACAAACTATTTATATAAATCGAAGTAAACCCAGTCTCACCCTCGTTTAATTTACTAGATAATTTAGAGTGTCAATTGATTTGGTTCATTAAAACAAATTATACTTCCATTCTAGGTAGAATTTACTATAGCTGCTATCAGTGTCGACCTTCACCAACACTGCATATTCCAGCAGCTAATACACACTGTTCGGATCGACGGCAGCTACCCAGCAAACAATTTTAGGTTGCCACAACGTATCTGGAAAGTGTTGGAAAGTGTTGGCAACGTTTGTTTTCACGCATTAGATGCGTAATTTTGTGTGGATGTAAATAAGTTTCTGAAACGTATTGCACGAAACGTTGGCTAAAAAAAAATTGAAACCTTTTGGAAACCTTAAATGTTTCATAATCGTAGTTTTTTATTGCTGTTATTTATATAAATGTAGAAATATAAAAGTATATTTCTACATTTAGTAAAACGAAACAGGGTCATAATAAAGGTTAATTCATCATTTTTACTCATAATCTTATGAAGAGGTCGAGGTCGTGGTGTAGTAGCGTAGTATAGTGGCTTGGTGTAGTAGCGTGGCGTAGTAGCGTGGTGTAGTGGCCTGGTGTAGTAGCGTGGTGTAGTGGCCTGGTGTAGTAGCGTGGTGTAGTGGCCTGGTGTAGTAGCGTGGTGTAGTAGCGTGGCGTAGTAGCGTGGTGTAGTGGCCTGGTGTAGTAGCGTGGTGTAGTGGCCTGGTGTAGTAGCGTGGTGTAGTGGCCTGGTGTAGTAGCGTGGTGTAGTAGCATGGTGTAGTGGCCTGGTGTAGTGGCCTGGTGTAGTAGCGTGGTGTAGTAGTGTAGTGTAGTGGCCTGGTGTAGTAGCGTGGTGTAGTGGCCTGGTGTAGTAGCGTGGTGTAGTGGCCTGGTGTAGTAGCGTGGTGTAGTAGCCTGGTGTAGTAGCGTGGTGTAGTGGCCTGGTGTAGTAGTGTGGTGTTGTAGCCTGGTGTAGTAGCGAGGTGTAGTAGCGTGGCGTAGTAGCGTGGTGTAGTGGCCTGGTGTAGTAGCGTGGTGTAGTAGCCTGGTGTAGTAGCATGGTGTAGTAGTGTGGCGTAGTAGCGTGGTGTAGTGGCCTGGTGTAGTAGCGTGGTGTAGTAGTGTGGTGTAGTAGTGTGGTGTAGTGGCCTGGTGTAGTAGCGTGGTGTAGTGGCCTGGTGTAGTAGCATGGTGTAGTGGCCTGGTGTAGTGGCCTGGTGTAGTAGCGTGGTGTAGTGGCCTGGTGTAGTGGCCTGGTGTAGTAGCGTGGTGTAGTAGTGTAGTGTAGTGGCCTGGTGTAGTAGAGTGGTGTAGTGGCCTGGTGTAGTAGCGTGGTGTAGTGGCCTGGTGTAGTGCGTGGTGTAGTAGCCTGGTGTAGAACCGTAGTGTAGTGGCCTGGTGTAGTAGCGTGGTGTAGTAGCCTGGTGTAGTTGCGTGGTGTAGTGGCCTGGTGTAGTAGCGTGGTGTAGTAGCCTGGTGTAGTAGCGTAGTGTAGTGACCTGGTGTAGTAGCGTGGTGTAGTAGCGTAGTGTAGTAGCGTGGTGTAGTAGCGTGGTGTAGTAGCCTGGTGTAGTGGCCTGGTGTAGTAGCCTGGTGTAGTAGCCTGGTGTAATAGCCTGGTGTAGTAGCCTGGTGTAATAGCCTGGTGTAGTGGCCTGGTGTAGTAGCGTAGTGTAGTAGCGTGGTGTAGTAGCCTGGTGTAGTAGCGTGGTGTAGTGGCCTGGTGTAGTAGCATAGTGTAGTAGCGTGGTGTAGTGGCCTGGTGTAGTGGCCTGGTGTAGTGGCCTGGTGTAGTAGCGTGGTGTAGTGGCCTGGTGTAGTATCGTAGTGTAGTAGCGTGGTGTAGTAGCCTGGTGTAGTGGCCTGGTGTAGTAGCGTGTAGTGGCCTGGTGTAGTGGCCTGGTGTAATGGCCTAATGTAGTAGCGTGGTGTAGTAGCCTGGTGTAGTAGCGTGATGTAGTGGCCTGGTGTAGTAGCCTGGTGTAGTAGCGTGTAGTGGCCTGGTGTAGTGGCCTGGTGTAGTAGCGTGGTATAGTGGCCTGGTGTAGTAGCCTGGTGTAGTAGCCTGGTGTAGTGGCCTGGTGTAGTAGCCTGGTGTAGTAGAGTGGTGTAGTGGTCTGGTGTAGTGGCCTGGTGTAGTAGCGTGGTGTAGTAGCCTGGTGTAGTAGCGTGGTGTAGTAGCCTGGTGTAGTAGCGTGGTGTAGTAGCCTGGTGTAGTAGCATGGTGTAGTGGCCTGGTGTAGTAGCGTGGTGTAGTAGCCTGGTGTAGTTGCGTAGTGTAGTGGCCTGGTGTAGTAGCGTGGTGTAGTAGCGTGGTGTAGTGGCCTGGTGTAGTAGCGTGGTGTAGTAGCGTGGTGTAGTAGCGTGGTGTAGTGTCCTGGTGTAGTAGCCTGGTGTAGTAGGGTGGTGTAGTGGCCTGGTGTAGTAGCGTGGTGTAGTAGCCTGGTGTAGTGGCCTGGTGCAGTAGCGTGGTGTAGTAGCGTGGTGTAGTAGCCTGGTGTAGTAGCCTGGTGTAGTAGCGTGGTGTAGTAGCCTGGTGTAGTAGCCTGGTGTAGTAGCGTGGTGTAGTAGCCTGGTGTAGTGGCCTGGTGTAGTAGCGTGGTGTAGTAGCCTGGTGTAGTAGCGTGGTGTAGTAGCGTGGTGTAGTAGCGTGGTGTAGTGGCCTGGTGTAGTAGCGTGGTGTAGTAGCGTGGTGTAGTAGCCTGATGTAGTAGTCTGATGTAGTAGCGTGGTGTAGTAGCGTGGTGTAGTAGCCTGGTGTAGTGGCCTGGTGTAGTAGCGTGGTGTAGTAGCGTGGTGTAGTAGCGTGGTGTAGTAGCGTGGTGTAATAGCGTGTTGTAGTAGCCTGGTGTAGTAGCGTGGTGTAGTAGCATGGTGTAGTAGCGTGGTGTAGTTGCGTGGTGTAGTAGCATGGTGTAGTAGCCTGGTGTAGTAGCGTGGTGTAGTAGCGTGGTGTAGTTGCGTGGTGTAGTAGCCTGGTGTAGTAGCGTAGTGTAGTGGCCTGGTGTAGTAGCGTGGTGTAGTGGCCTGGTGTAGTAGCGTGGTGTAGTAGCCTGGTGTAGTAGCCTGGTGTAGTAGCGTGGTGTAGTAGCCTGGTGTAGTAGCGTGGTGTAGTAGCGTGGTGTAGTAGCGTAGTGTAGTAGCGTGGTGTAGAAGCCTGGTGTAGTAGCCTGGTGTAGTGGCCTGGTGTAGTAGCCTGGTGTAGTAGCGTGGTGTAGTAGCGTGGTGTAGTGGCCTGGTGTAGTAGCTTAGTGTAGTAGTGTGGTGTAGTAGCCTGGTCTAGTAGCCTGGTGTAGTAGCGTAGTGTAGTGGCCTGGTTTAGTAGCGTGGTGTAGTAGCGTGGTGTAGTAGCCTGGTGTAGTAGCCTGGTGTAGTATCCTGGTGTAGTAGCGTAGTGTAGTGGCCTGGTGTAGTAGCGTGGTGTAGTAGCGTGGTGTAGTAGCGTGGTGTAGTAGCCTGGTGTAGTAGCGTAGTGTAGTGGCCTGGTATAGTAGCCTGGTGTAGTAGCGTGGTGTAGTAGCGTGGTGTAGTAGCGTGGTGTAGTAGCGTAGTGTAGTAGCGTGGTGTAGTAGCGTGTTGTAGTAGCGTGGTGTAGTAGCGTAGTGTATTGGCCTGGTGTAGTAGCCTGGTGTAGTAGCGTGGTGTAGTGGCCTGGTGTAGTGGCCTGGTGTAGTAGCCTGGTGTAGTAGCCTGGTGTAGTAGCGTGGTGTAGTAGCGTGGTGTAGTAGCGTAGTGTAGTAGCGTGGTGTAGAAGCCTGGTGTAGTAGCCTGGTGTAGTGGCCTGGTGTAGTAGCCTGGTGTAGTAGCGTGGTGTAGTAGCGTGGTGTAGTGGCCTGGTGTAGTAGCTTAGTGTAGTAGTGTGGTGTAGTAGCCTGGTGTAGTAGCCTGGTGTAGTAGCGTAGTGTAGTGGCCTGGTTTAGTAGCGTGGTGTAGTAGCGTGGTGAAGTAGCCTGGTGTAGTAGCCTGGTGTAGTATCCTGGTGTAGTAGCGTAGTGTAGTGGCCTGGTTTAGTAGCGTGGTGTAGTAGCGTGGTGAAGTAGCCTGGTGTAGTAGCGTGGTGTAGTAGCGTGGTGTAGTAGCGTAGTGTAGTAGCGTAGTGTAGTAGCGTGGTGTAGTAGCGTGTTGTAGTAGCGTGGTGTAGTAGCGTAGTGTATTGGCCTGGTGTAGTAGCCTGGTGTAGTAGCGTGGTGTAGTGGCCTGGTGTAGTGGCCTGGTGTAGTAGCCTGGTGTAGTAGCCTGGTGTAGTAGCGTAGTGTATTGGCCTGGTGTTGTAGCCTGGTGTAGTAGCCTGTAGTGGCCTGGTGTAGTAGCGTAGTGTAGTAGCCTGGTGTAGTGGCCTGGTGTAGTAGCCTGGTGTAGTAGCGTGGTGTAGTAGCCTGGTGTAGTAGCGTAGTGTAGTAGCGTGGTGTAGTAGCCTGGTGTAGTGGCTTGGTGTAGTAGCGTGGTGTAGTGGCCTGGTGTAGTAGCCTGGTGTAGTAGCGTAGTGTAGTAGCGTGGTGTAGTAGCGTGGTGTAGTAGCGTGGTGTAGTAGCATGGTGCAGTAGCGTGGTGTAGTGGCCTGGTGTAGTAGCGTGGTGAACTAGTAATGGTGTGGTAGTAGTGGTGTGGTAGTAGTGGTGTACTAGTAGTGGTGTACTAGTAGTGGTGTGGTAGTAGTGGTGTGGTAGTAGTGGTGTGGTAGTAGTGGTGTACTAGTTGTGGTGTACTAGTAGTGGTGTACTAGTAGTGGTGTGGTAGTAGTGGTGTACTTGTAGTGGTGTGGTAGTAGTGGTGTGGTAGTAGTGGTGTGGTAGTAGTGGTGTACTAGTAGTGGTGTGGTATTAGTGGTGTACTAGTAGTGGTGTGGTAGTAGTGGTGTACTAGTAGTGGTGTGGTAGTAGTGGTGTGGTGTGGTAGTAGTGGTGTACTAGTAGTGATGTGGTAGTAGTGGTGTGGTAGTAGTGGTGTGGTAGTAGTGGTGTGGTAGTAGTGGTGTGGTAGTAGTGGTGTGGTAGTAGTGGTGTTGTAGTAGTGGTGTGGTAGTAGTGGTGTATTAGTAGTGGTGTGGTAGTAGTGGTGTGGTAGCAGTGGTGTGGTAGTAGTGGTGTGGTAGTAGTGGTGTACTAGTAGTGGTGTGGTAGTAGCGTGGTGTGGGTAGTAGGTGGTGTGGTAGTAGTGGTGTGGTCAGTAGTGGTGTGGTCAGTAGTGGTGTGGTACGTAGTGGTGTGTCGTCGTGGTGTGGTAGTAGTGGTGTGGGTACGTAGTGGTGTACTAGTAGTGGTGTGGTCGTAGTGGTGTGGGCGTAGGTGGTGTACTAGTTAGTGGCTGTACTAGTAGTGGTGTGGTTGTAGTGGTGTGGTAGTAGTGATGTGTAGTAGTGTGTGGTAGTAGTGGTGTGGTAGTAGTTTTTGTGGTAGTAGTGGTGTACTAGTAGTGGTGTGGTCATAGTGGTGTACTAGTAGTGGTGTATAAGTAGAGGTGTGGTGGGCAGTAGGTGGTAGTGGTCATGAGGTTGGGTATTAGTGGTGTGGTAGTATTAATGTGGTAGTAGTGGTGTGGTAGTAGTTTTGTGGTAGTAGTGGTGTACTAGTAGTGGTGTGGTAATAGTGGTGTACTAGGAGTGGTGTGGTAGTAGTGGTGTGGTAGTAGTGGTGTGGTAGTAGTGGTTGTGGTAGTAGTGGTGCGCTGGTAGTAGTCATGTGGTAGTAGTGGTGTGGTCAGTAGTGTTGTGGTAGTAGTGGTGTACTAGTAGTGGGTGGTAGTAGTGGTGAGGTTAGTAGTGGTGAGGTAGGTAGTGATGTGGTAGTAGTGGTGTGGTAGTAGTGGTGTACTAGTTGTGGTGTACTAGTAGTGGGTGTACTAAGTAGTGGTGTACTAGTAGTGGTGTGGTAGTAGTGGT
>WNGS01007893.1:67335-79843 GCA_020271785.1 Procambarus virginalis
CGGTGTGGGATCGTGGGGTAATGTGCATACGAGCGGTACCAGACTCGTAGATCCCATACCAGTGATGATTAGACTTGCTAGTGCTCTGTAGCAGTCGACGGGAACAGGGAAATAAGTGTTAGTGCTTTAAGGCAGATTTTCCATGTTTTTTTAAGACGAAATCATTGTGCGCGTCACCTGTGTACGAACGCTTCACTTACCGGTGGGTCGAGGGTACGAAACAAGCCGTGTGTGGGAGGGTTCGGTGCGCGCCATTGTACGAACGATACCGCTGATGTACCAACCAGCCAGCCTACCACCACTGAGCCAGCCACCCATAGCGGGGTGCCTGATGTATGGGAATGGTGTGTGTAAGCCGGCAGTATGAATGTAAGAACCTATGTGTGTATTTCTGGTGATTAGTAGTCTCTAAAGCTTGAATTCGAGGTCAAGTGTTCCGTCGCATTGTCACGCAGCGCCTGTGAGGTGAAGTGAAGTGTGGACGAGGAGATAATCACCCTTGTTGTCATCTCGTCAGTCCTGTGGGACCTACGTCTTGTGAGCACAGACGTACAGTGTGTGTGTGTGTGTGGGTACACACGGGAACAGAGTATATACATAGATTAGCCAAGGACTGAGAGGATGTCCATGTAATATTATATTATTCCATTGTGGTAATTATTCATTCTTGATCGTCCTTGGGACGGAGTGATATCATTTCATGTGTAGTCTTGCAGGTGTGGAATTTCAACACTGAGCGCTCAGGTATGTGGTAACGTCAGTGATTCCTGGCAATGATTATTGTGGAGTGTGCTACAGTGTGGTTTTAATTCCTTGTATTGTTCCCAGGACGGTGACAAATGTGATTTATATATATATACATATTGTGGTTGCAGTATTAACGTAATTTTGGTAGAATTTGGTGAGTGACGAGGCTGTCGGGAGTAGCAGCCCTCGCTCTGTCGAGTAACGTAAAACTCGGGAGTGTTTATTCGGCATGCGTGATCGATAAATCACTCACCCATGTGATTTAGGAGTGCGAGATCTCCTTAGTGTTCCCAATAACGTTTGATAGCTGTAGGCTACATGTGTCAGCAGTAATTATATATATATATATATATATATATATATATATATATATATATATATATATATATATATATATATATATATATATATATATATATATATATATATATATATATATATATATATATAATCGTAGTGTCACGGTGCCCAGTGTTATTGTGTTATTTACTGTGTGTTGATTGCAAATTTGGGACCTATGTTCTAGGGGTTATTGAGAGCACTGGGGTCATTTGCAACAGTAAATAAGTAAGTGTTGAGCAGTATTCTAATACTTGGAAATTAGAGTACTTGCCGTGTGTGTTGTTGCAAAGGGGTTGTCATTGTTAGTGATTGTTGCTAGAGTTGAGCAATCACCGTGGGTGACTGCAGTTCAGTAAAGTCATGGTGGGGCAGTGTTCTAGAGGGTTCATGTCCTGTATGTTATTTTACTAGGTTCTGCAGTATTGTCATTGCAACCGGATTGTAACGTAAATCACTGTGATTTGTTAGTGTGATTTGTCATTGTCGTGGGTGAACTCGGCTGTAGACGAGTACTTGGGTATACATATATTCTCCTGTTTATCTGGTAGGACATCGAAGTCCAGTATTCAGTGAGGTGATTGCGAGGCAATTAATATAACGTAACCGAGGGAACGCCCATTGCTTAAGAGAATTTGTTCTTTTACAATATGAGTAACGTAGAATACGTTTGGGTTAATTTACTTTCCTGCAAGCAGCTACGGTAGTCTCAAGGAGCCTAGCCACCAGCCAGATAAGAATTAGAGTATTGTCTGTCGTAATTAACGGTCAGTGGGCCGGGTAATTGACGTGTTTCAGGAAGTCAAAGTAATTAATCTCGATCCTTGTTGATCGACTCACACGAAGGCTACATTGTTCCATTAACGTAACGTCGTTATTTATGTCCGGAAGTACCGGCACTTGATTGACTCGTGGGAAGAGTAACGTCATTTTAGAATAACGTAAACGTGGTGCCTAATTACTGTTATTAGCCACCTGAATTGGTCTGAGTATGGAAGGCTCAGACGGAATTCATACCTTAATGTAAATTGCTGAGCCAGTGTGAAAGGTTGCGTATTTAACTGTTTAATTATTGATCTTGAGGATAGTAATTAATTACTCTAAAGGTAATCACGAGTGATTACCGTTCTCTTAGCACTTTGGACATTGTAAATCAGAGTTTACCATCGCTGAGTGATTAGTAACCGATTAACGTAAATTAACGTAACTAGTAAAGAGATTAATCAGCTGTCTTGTAGTACAGGGATTAATGGGATTTTCTCACTGAATGCTCGACGGGTAGAGTGTTGTGTAATTTCCGCGTTACTAGTGACAGTTGTAAGAGTTATTAAATTAACGTAAATGTTATTGTGTTATTAACGTAAATCAATTGTATTGATTGTTGATCGTCCGTGGGACGAAGTGTTAACGTAAAGATTAATTTGAGGAAGGGTGCTGGAGTTGCCAGTGAACCCATTAGTATTGATGTCATTGAAAGGCTACTGATTTGATTGCATTGCAACCGCTATTGCAGGTGTAGACTGCACTGAGGCGTAGAACAGTTAGGAGGTTACTGGAGACGTGTTTCAGAACTCACTGTGTCATTTGTTGTAATTGTGATTATAGATCTGTTAGTTCTTGCTTGCTTGTTGATTCCTCTGTGGGCACGCTTATGTTCGAGTTAGTTCATTATGCAGTCCGAGGGGCTGGTGTCTAGCTGTCATTGATAGTGTCACAGGAAGGATTTCGAGTAACGTCATTGACATTCTTTTGTTTTGTTGTAGTAGTTAGTACTTTATTGAATAAACTAAGTTGTTATGTTAACACTGTCTTTTCGTTACACCCCCACACATTATTATTGTTATGCAAATGTTCTTCACACTCGACTATTGGAGACTTATTTCTGAGCTTTGGATCAAATATACGGCACTACACAACAATAAATTATTGTTGTGAGAGCCCAGGACCTACTCGTTAGATTCGCTTCGGCGATTAGCGAAGGTCGACGACCCAAGTGGAGGGGATTTCAATTTCATTGGGGTCTCGGCGTTTGCTCGCGCCTAGTCAATTGTTCGTACAGGGTCCCAAAGTGAGGAATGAGCTGCTTACTACACTGGTGTGTTAGCTAAGCAAGTCCTTCCTCAGGCGACCTAGTTGAATATCACGACAGGAATAATGGTTAAAGAATAAAGAAAATTCTTAGAAATTTTCCGAGCTCAATTCCTTATACCAATTTCATTTATTCCAATGTACTGACGTAAGTCAGCACAGCTCAAAAAACTCTCACAACTCCTAAACGCAAAATTGGTTTTTCTGGGAACAAGTAGTTGGTGGAAACAGGGATGTAGCCAGCGAGTATTGGTGATTGGACCGACATATCCCGAAGTGGCTAAGTTTTTTTACTTGGTGGAATTAGCGTTCGTCTGTCCTCTAAGTTTAGGACTGATAGAGGTGAAGCCTTTAGAGGGAAAGCCAAAGAAAGAAATTTTGGGAAAGCCCAAATAGTGTACTATCACTTTCAGTAAGTGGCTTGAGTAACTATGACGCTGTCAAGAAGGTAGTGATGATGGCTTACAAGTAGGTGCCTTAGGCATATTGTCAGAAGTTTCGTAACCTTAAGAAAAAAATCGGAGCACACTTTTAAGGAGTTTCCATGCATTAAAGAACGGTTATTATACGAATGGTGTGCGTCTCAGAAAGTTAAGACTAAGTAGCAGCTGGAACAACAGATCCTGTTAGATTTCAAGGAATGTTTATCAAGTGATAAAGATTCCTTGTTAAAACGTACTTTGAGGAACAGCAAGTAGAGACATTGGATGCTAAGGCCACCATGGCTGAAGAATACGTTTTAACGCATAGACTTTCTTAAAGATATGTTTAAAGCCTTACTCAAAACCTTTTACCAAGTACAAACAGGAGGAGAAACCATCCCTCTTTGGTGCCATGAAGAAAGCCCCAGGTAGTCAAAGACGAACAAGCTCAAGGAGAGACATAGTGTGTTGGACATGCAGAATGAAAGGACACGTGTCTGCTAAGTGTAAGAACAGGGCAGGTGACGACCTGCATAGGGGGATTATGTTGGTGAGTTGTGTGACACTGCTCCCTATGGACAAATAGGAGGGAGAAACCAGAATTGTTTGCCCCATACTCATTAAAAGGGTCTGTATCGAGTGACCAGTGTGATAAGTGAGTAGTAATTCTCAGAGAAAGTGAAGCAGCCCAATCTTGGATATTCAAGAGCACTTTCCCAAGGAAGGGAAGTGCCAGTTGAAGGAAAACAGTGTCATTTTATTAGGTGGATTTCCTTCACTTTGTATGTAACCCCCTTAGTAGAGGTTCACTTGGAATCGCCATATTTTAGTGACAGATGTACATTGGCGGTAGTAGATCATATTCCTATAGAAGGGATAGAGGTAATACTAACCAATGACTTCACCTTGGGTTTGGACAGTAACCATCTAATAGTTGATGAAGATCCTGTAGAATACTTGGTAAGACCAATAGTAGCAGTCGCAATCAGATCACAGGTAAAGACTCAGTTTGGATTAGGTGCTCTGTTTATCCCTACACCTATTCCTCTCCCCCCCCCCAAGTTGTCGACACTACTCCATCCAACTCTCTACACTATTCCAGAACTAAAGCACTGGACTAGAGCATCCTTGATTGCGGAACATGGGAGGGAATCCTAAGTGAACGCTCTCGCAGACACCATCGAGGCAGAATTGAAGACAGGTGACCATTATTTCTGGCAGGATAAGGTACTGTGCCGGATATGTCGACAAAAAACACCCCAGACTCCAGAGATAGGTACGCAGGTAGCTGTGTCCTCAGTGTTCAGGACCAAGTCGTTGGTAACAGCCCATGATGAATTATATTCAGGACATTGAAGGAATGCAAAACTTTTCATCAACTACCCAGATGTTTCTTCTGTATTTACATCCTCTTTGCCATAAGATCAGTACCGAATGAGTCTCTAGGCCTATCTCCATTCGAGATGGTGGATGGTCACACGGTGAAAGGACCATTGGAGGTTATCAAGGACGAGTGGGCGGACAATGAGAGCAACATGATAGCACTGGATTGGTTATCTATACACAAAGGCAGGTTGTTTGCTGCAAATAGAACGTGTTACGTTCTCATGTAATTACAACGAAGATATGCGACGGCAAAGTGACACTTAGGGAATTTCTGGTAAGAGACCTCGTACTGGTATGTTCCCCAATGCTAACAGGAAACTTAAGCACCAAATTTATTGGTCCTTATCCTGTTCTCAATTACGTTAACGCCGCTCACTATATCCTTAGTGCTACAGACAGAAAAAAGAAGCAAATGTTGCTACATGAACATGGTGAAGCTGTACCAAGGACAGAACATTCGCCCAGTGTCGATGGTGATCTCAGAGGACGAAGACAAAGAGGTGATGGAGGACATTACAAATAGTCATAGGAGGACATAGATGACGTGTTGATCTATGACTCCAACTGGGAATACTATCTGCACATATGAAGCATTCTTTTCGACTATTCAGCAAGCTCGGTTGGTAGTCAATCTCCATAAATCGGATTTTGTTAAGATATCAGTAATCTTTTTAGTGCATGTGGTTGGTGGTGATGGATCGCCCTTAAGAACAACAAAGTAGGAGCCGTCGTTCGATACCCGACCCCCCTCATCGCGTAAGGAGGTCCTGCGTTTCCTGGGTATGGCCAGATTCTACCGTAAGTTTCTTCCTAACTTCTCGACAATAGTAGTGCCCTTGACAAATCTCCTGAAGAAGGGAGCAAAGTTCATATGGACCAATGACTGTCAGCTAGCCTTTGAGACCCTAAAAGCCATACTGATATCATCTTCCATTTTCATGTCCCCTAATTTCAATGACAGATTCATATTAACAGTAGATGCTTCAGATTACGGCATAGAGGGAAGCTAGTGTTGTCACAAAAAGATACAAAAGGGGTAGAACACCCTATAGCTTATTATTCCAAGAAATTAAATGATTGTCAATGGAATCATTCAGTGATAAAAAAGAAACATTGGCTCCTTGTGAACACTGAGCAACACTTTGACGTCTATCTGACAAGTAATGGTTATCTAATTTGGGTCAGGTTTGTCCAAAATCCTTTATAGTTTTTGCACAATTCCGTCATAAGGTTATGACGGTTAACCGTCATAACATATACAGAATAACCTAATAATATTCCGAAAAAACGGAATAGCCATATAAGAATAACTTATAAGGTTATTCCATCTTCATCTTATGTTAACCAGATGGAGCCTACACCTACAACGAAATGCATTTCTTATTGAACACATAAAAGGAGTGGATAATGGGGAAGCAGATGCCTTATCTTGCATCTAAAACGCAATTTTTTTTTTAAGAAATAAAACTAATTCTTTTAGAAAGGCAGGTGTGACGATGTCGACGCCATCATTTGAGTGCACCAGATCCCATTTTCTCTTCCCCCCATGGAAGGTTGTGATCTTACTGACACCTATGTAGTTTCTTCTTACTTTACAAGTTTTATTCTTTACATAACAAGAGTTTGTTCACCTGGAATGATTAGCAAGTGCAGTCCAGCGAGTTATTGGTGATTGGACTGACGAATCCCTTAGTGACCTAATTGTGTTACTTGACGGAATTAGCATCCATCTGTCATCTAAGTTTAGGCTTGATAGAGGTGAAGCCTTTAGAGGAAGTCAGCCAGCATGTTGCTGGAATTTCGAAGTGATATTTTGACCCTGTGATGATACTGGGGAGGACTGGCCCATGAACTACTGAAAATGGGGAATTCGTTGGCATGAGTAGTGTAGAAGAAAGGCTCAGGGAAGGAACCTTGAGTGTTGTACGTTAGAAGATAGTCGTGGACTTGCCGGGATAGAAGATCACAAAGATTCTGTTGTAGTGTCTGTGTGAAAGTGACACCTACAGTGTCATCCATAATGTAAATATTTAAATAGTGTATATAGATAAGAAGTACTTGTGTTGATGGGTTTGTTTAGTGTTGTTTACCCCATTCCCGTCGGATTGACTATTACTATTCAGTTTTAATAACTTACCTAAGACTTGGGGTTGGATCTGGTAAGAGTAGGCACTAAGGCCCAGTAGGAAGTTTGAATGAAAGGAACCCAGTTACGGGCTAAGTGAGGCCGTAACAGTATGAGTGTGTACTCACCTAGTTGTACGTTCGCCTCAACACCCGTGAACACTTGCGGGTGTTGAGCTTTGGCTCTTTGGTTCCGCCTCTCAACCGGCTCTCAAGCTCTACGGTGTATTCACCTTATTTGTATTCACCTTATTTGTGTTTGCGGGGGTTGAGCTTTGCTCTTTCGGCCCGCCTCTCAACTGTCAATCAACTGTTTACTAACTACTATTTTTTTTCACCACACACACACACACACACACACACACACACACACACACACACACAAGGAAGCAGCCTGTGACAGGTGACTAACTCCCAGGTACCTATTTACTGCTAGGTAACAGGGGCATCAGGGTGAAAGAAACTTTGCCCATTTGTTTCTGCCTGGTGCGGGAATCGAACCCGTGCCTCAGAATTACGAGGCTTCGATAGCACGCAGGCTGGTAGCCTGCGTGCTATCCACCAGGCTACCAGGCCCCCTTACCAGGTGTGTGTGTATGTGTTTGTGTGTGCACGCCCATGAGCTGTGTGTTAAGCGGCCCTTGCTTGTGAATGTGTGTATGCACAATCCTGCATTTCCACCGAATTAATTTTATTTATTTGATTTATCTTTATTAAAGTCAAACAACTGCACACTCCTTATCAGCCTGTCTTCCTCCTCCTAAGGTATCCCAACGTCAAGAAACTGTCATACATACCTGGATGTCATGGCTCCACCACCACCACCATCACCCCGGAGGACCCCAAGATGCAGCCCTCTCGGTCGGTTACTATGGTCTACCCAGTGGACCCCAGGATGGACAGACCCCAGGATAGACAGAGCCCAGGACAGATGGACCCCAGTGGACCCCAGGTCGTTCTGCACACGACCCTAGACGACCCAGTAAAGATAGTAGGAGCATCAACGACTCCAGTCTGTCTGACCAACATTGGTCTACCCCAGGACGGACGGACCCCAATGGACCCCAGGTCGCTTACCAAAGACCCATGGGAGGAGGAAGAGAGAAGAGAGAAAAAAACAAAGAAAGAAGAGAGAAGAGAGAAGAGAGAAGAAAGAAGAGAGAGAGAAGAAAGAAGAAAGAACAGAAAAGAAAGAAGATGAGAAGATAAGACCAAGCTTTTTTCACGATGCCTAGTGTCCCTTGCTGGTGTCAGCATCATTGCATGGAGCGTAATTGCAAGACAGGATCGTTTGCCTTAACTGGCCACCCCTCCTGCAAGCATGTTGCTCTGTTGAGTGATTCCTCCTTTGTCGTGCGGACTTGATGTGGCTGTCAGAAGTGGATCTCTGAAGGAGGCGTGCTGGAGCAACAGGGAGGAAAGAATGGGATTTCTACGGTGCCAACTATATGGAGGTCTCCAAACTTGTAGTCCCTATAGCTGTGAAAAATCCCAATATACGTCTCTCATGGTGATTGACGTAGGGCCAATTACAGATCAGCTGGTACAACCGAATTCCACGGTCCTGTGCGCAGTATAAGTAGTAAAGGCTTCCTTGTTGGCCAAGGGTTGTGCGTTAACGACGGAGAAGCGACGGAGGCAGTTGTGTTGAAGAAATGTAGTACAGGTCCAGGCAGTGATGTCGCCCAGCCAGAGACAATGGACGTCTGTCTACATATTTCATTTTTAGAGTAGGATGATGTATATGTGTTTAGCTAGGATGTATTTTTTTAAGTTGATAAAGTTGTCGCACACAGCTTACTTGCTTTAGCAGTGTTGCAAAAACTTTATTTCGGGGAGAAGGGGAGATGTAACACCGTAAGGTGTTTGGTTTAGTTTTATTTAATACATACATAGAGATACATGAGTCAGAGACAAGGATCTGAGAGGCGCCAGTTTGTCGGCCTGAATCTCACACCTCTAAGCGTTAATGACCACCAAGTGACCTGACGTCAGCCATGAGAATTTCACTAATCTTATAATTGTAGCCGGGTAGGTCCGTCAAACATGCCAACGTTTAAGGAGTGGCTTCGTAGAGAGCCTCGGGCTATCTACTTGTGGGCGGAGTTAGCTACTAAGTTTCCCAATATATACTGAGGGAGCATAGGAGAGAGGGAAGATAGAAGAACAGCCAGCAGAGCAGAACACAGGACAGCCTAGCAAGGGAGGCTGTCAGCCGGCGGGGCGGGACAGTCAACTACAGACCCTCCCCCCCCCTCTATTCAGCTATAGGCAGACACTTGGTGAGTTGAGCATTAAGGTGTCTTGGTCGTGTTTACAAGTGTTGTGTGAGGATCAGGGGCAGTCGAGTTGTAGGGTTCTCAAATTCTTGGATGATGACTCACTTTGCAGATTAATCTTGAACATTAAGTGAATTGCTTAAGTGCAGTCATCGGGAGGACAAACCCTTCATGCAAACTGCACCTACTATCAAGAAGAAGAAGAATTGCTTAAATTATGATACTTAGTATGTGAAATATAATTGAATTTATTATTTAAATTGTCTTTAACTTTGTTCCCTAGAGTTTTTTAGATGAGATGAGAAAGCCTCTGCGGTTACTGGTTTCATGATGTTAATGAGTACATGATACAGATGGAACAGACTAATAATGACCTCTTGATAACATCTTTGAGAATATGGTGATACAGACAAGTTCCATTCCTTGTCTTGTATGTAATGGATTTGAAAGGATGGTGGCAGCATTTTTTCTTCTACTATCTACTCTTCTACTTCTACTATCTACTTTTCTACTTCTACATCTTCTACCCTTCTACCTCTTCTACTTCTCCTACTCACTTCCTACTTACTCGTTATTCCATTTTCCATTTCCCCCACCCCCCGTTACAGTGGGAGTGGTGGTAGAGGGAGTGATAGTAGTGTGGGTGATAGTAGAGGGAGTGGTTTGGTAGAGCGAGTGTGGTAGTTGGAGTGTCGGTAGTGGAAGTGGTGGTAGTGGACAAGTGGTGGGTAGTCGTAGAGGTGGTCGTGGAGTTGTGGTAGTGTGGTTGTGATAGTGGTGGGTGGGCTAGCCCCGGTGGTGGGAGTGGTGGGATGGTTGTGGTAGTGGGGTGTGGGTGGGGTGGTGGGGTGTGGTAGTGTTAGTGGTGGTCGCGAATCTGTGGTGGTGGTAGGTTGTTGGGTGGTAGCTTTGGGTGTGTGGTCGTGTGGTTTTTTTTTTTATTTTTGTTGTTTTTTTTTGTTTAGTTTTTTTTTTTGGTGGTTTTGTTGTTGGTGGAGTTGTGGGTGGTGAGTAGCTGTGGTGTAGCATGGGTGGTGTTACGTGGGTGGGGGTAGTGTGGGTGGTGGTAGGTGTTGACGGTGATGGTAGTCTGGGTGGTTTAGTGTG
This sequence comes from Procambarus virginalis, assembly GCA_020271785.1. NCBI lineage: Eukaryota > Metazoa > Arthropoda > Malacostraca > Decapoda > Cambaridae > Procambarus > Procambarus virginalis. Next base: position 77,828 of record WNGS01007893.1, read on the forward strand.
GGGAGTGGTAGTGGTGGGTTGGTGGTGCTGGTGGGTTGTGGTTGCTGTTGGGTGGATTTTCGTGTCGGGTGGTGCTAGTGTGGTGTTGCTCTGTTGTGATGTGCTCGTGGGTTAGGTGGTCTTTGGGTTGTGTCTTCGTGTGGGTGGTGCTCGTGGGGTGCTGGTCGTTGTGGGGGTGGGTTGCTGTGTCACGGTGGTGCTCGTGTTGGTTTGTGGTCTGTGGTGTGGGTGTTGGGTGGTGCGGTGTGTGGTGGTGGTTTGTGGTGGGTTAGTGTGGGTGCTGTGGTCGTTGGAGGGGGTCGTTTTGGTGGCGTGTGGGGTGGTCGTGTGTGGAGGTGGTGTGGTACGTTGCGTGTGGTGTGGTTTGTGTGGTGTTGTTGCGTGGTCGTGGTGCTGGGTGGTGCGGTGCTTGGTGGTGATGGTTGGGTGTGTTGTGATTGTGTGTGGTTGGGTGGATGTGATGTTGGGTGGTGTGTTGGGTGGTGTTGTGTGGTGGTGTGAGTGGGTGGTAGGTGTTGGGTGGTGGTGTGGTGGTGTGGATAGTTGCGGTGGTGGTAGTGGGTGGGTGTGGTTAGTGGTGTGGTGTTGGGTGTGGGTGTTGGTGTGTTGTGGTGTTGGTGTGTGGGTGGTGGTAATAGGTGTTGGTGAATGGTGTGTGTGGTTGGTTGTAGGCAGTGGGTGATGAAGTGGTGGTTGGAGTGTGTAGTGGTGATAGTTGGGGGGTGGTGTGTTGTGTGGTGTAGGGCTGTTAGGGGTGGTGGTTGGTGTGATGTGCGGTGGTGTGTGTGGTGTGGTGGTGTGTGGGGGTTTTTTTTTTATTTTTTTTGTGTGTTTTTGTTGATGTGGGTGGTGGTATTGTGGTGGTGATAGTGCGGTGGTGAAAGTGTGGGTGGTGGTAGTGTGGGTGGTTGATAGTGCGTGTGCTGTAAGTGGATGGGTTGGTGTGATTGTGGGTGTGATTGTGTGGGTGGTGGTAGTTTGGGGTTGTGATAGTGTGGGTGTGAATAGTGTGGTGGTGGTTCGTGTGGTTGGTGGTATGTGGGTGGTGGTAACGTGTGGATTGTGCTCGTTGTGTGTGTGCTCTGTTTGGTGTGGGTCGTGTGGGGTGGTGAATAGTGTGGGGTGTCTGTGGGTGGTGATGGGGTGGTGGTTGTTTTGTGGTTGTGTTAGTGTGAGGTGGTGCTAGTGTGGGTGGTGTAGTGTTGTGGTGGTAGTGTGGGTGGATGTAGTGTGTGTGGTGTAGTGCGGTGAGTGTAGTGTGGGTGGTGATGGGGGGGGGGTTTTTTTTTTTTTGGGGCGGGTGGTGGTAGTGTGGTGGTGGTAGTGTGGGTGGTGGGTAGTCGTGGGTGGTGATAGGTGTGGGTGGTGATCGTGTGGGTGGTGATTATGCATGGTGGTGTAGTGTGGGTGGTAAGTGGCAGGTGGTGGTATGTTTGGGGGGTGGGGGGGTGGTGGTAGTGTGATTGGGTGTTGTGGTGGGTGGTGATAGTGGCGGGTGTGGTAGTAGTGGGTGGTATGTGGCGGGTGTGTAGTGTGGGTGGTGATAGTGTGGGGGTGATAGTGCCGTGTTCTGTGATAGTGTGGTGTAAGTGGGGGGGCGGGTGGTGGTGTGTGGTGGTGTTGGTTATTTTGAGTTGTGGTAGTGTGGGGTTGTGGATAGTGTGGGCTGGTGGTGAGTGTGCACGTGCGTGGATAGTGCTAGGTGGTGATATGTTAGGGGTGGTGATAGTGTGGGTGGTGACCTAGTGCAGGTGCGGTGGTATAGTTGCGATGGTGGATAGTCTGGGTGGTGATAGTGCGGGTGGTGAAGTAGTGAGGGTGGTAGATAGTGGTGGTGGTGATTAGTGGGGTGGGTGCATAGTGTCAGGATGGTGGATAGTGGTGGGTGGTGGTAGTCGTGGGGTGTGATAGTGCAGGTGGTGATAGTGTAGGGTGGTGGTAGTGTGGGTGGTGATAGTTGCAGTGCTGGTGGAGGTGCGGGTGGTGGTAGTGTGGGTGTGGTAGGATGAGGGGTTG
>WNGS01007900.1:0-12500 GCA_020271785.1 Procambarus virginalis
ACACACACACACACACACACACACACACACACACACACACACACACACACACACACACACACACACACACACACTAGGAAGCAGCCCGTGACACTTGTCTAACTCCCAGGTACCTATTACTGCTAGGTAAAAAGGGCATCGCATTCAGGGTGAAATAAACTTTGCCCATTTGTTTCTGCCTGGTTCGGGAATCGAACCCGGGCCACAGAATTACGAGTCCTACGCGCTGTCCACTCAGCTACCAGACCCTATAAGGAGTGTATGTGTGTACACACACACTGCTGTGTGTGGGGGGGGGGGGTTGCGTAAGTACGTGAGTCTGTGTGTGTGTACTTGTGTGTGTGTCTTTATGTACGTTCATGTCTGTGTAATTCAAAACCAACAGATAAGACAATTTGATTATCCAGTTTCAAAAATCTTTCACAACCAAATTGTCTTTAGGTTAAGGAACTTTGAACATTTGGGTCTCCTCAACTTGTCTACTTTCATTCAAAGTTTAAAAATCACCATAAAGGCTTCAACTTAAAAAAAATATATTAACTTAGGCGTTTTTCCGGTATAGTGAAAAATTCCGTCAGTCACATATAAAGATAGAATTAACCTCTAAAAAAATGTGTAACTTTGTTTCTAATTACGTTAAGCGCGCGGGGCAAAAACATTTAATTAAAAATGCTTCATTCAGATGGATTTTTATCCCGATATTTTTTGTTTGGAGTTATTCATCTCTAAACCCCACGCTGAGCTGCGTCTAAACGACGCCTTTACTGATTATTTCCTAGTTCCTAATCTCTTAATCCTTAACACAGGTGCGTCTAATTGACGTACTTAAGGTGAGTAGACGCCTGCTTAAGTAACAATCTTATTTCCATCAAGAATGGAAGACTTAAGAGTCGATGCACGAAGCTGTGAAGCTGATGAATCTGTATCTTACGAGAGCCATGAATGTGCCGAAGACTCCGTCCGAGGCTCTCACCTTCAGCGGAGCCTCACTTGGTGACTCGTTTTTCCGTTTTGTTTTGATAAGCGCGTTTATTCCTCGCTACCTGGAACAAAAAGTTCCAAGTAGCACGGGATATGGTGAGCCCGGAGTGGACTTTGGCGCCTCTTCTCGTGGGGGCTTTTGTTTGGCGTGGCGCCTTGTGTGGGTTGTCTGTATCTTTTGTTCGTGGCTTTTATTTTGAATAATGTTCTCGAGGGATTTGTTCAGCATGTTCTTCTGTCTCTCACACATCTGTCTCTCACACATCTGTCTCTCACTCATCTGTCTCTCACTCATCTGCCTCTCACTCATCTGTCTCTCACTCATCTGTCTCTCACTCATCTGCCTCTCACTCATCTGTCTCTCACTCATCTGTCTCTCACTCATCTGTCTCTCACACATCTGTCTCTCACTCATCTGTCTCTCACTCATCTGTCTCTCACTCATCTGTCTCTCACACATCTGTCTCTCACACATCTGCCTCTCACTCATCTGCCTCCCCACACATCTGCCTCTCACACATCTGCCTCTCACACATCTGCCTCCCTCCACACATGTGGATTAATCACGTGGATTGACTAAGCTTAAGGACAAAATGTGCTTATCGCCTTAATTACGCTTTCATATGTACTTGTCCAACCACTTGGTGTGGAAGGTAGAGGGTCAAGCAGGTCTGCGTTCAATCCCCGACCGTCCATAAGTGGTTGGGCACCATTCCTTTTCCCCGTCTCATCCTAAATCCTTATCCTGACCCTTTCCCAATGCTATATAGACGTGATGGCTCGGCGCTTTCCCCTGATAGTTCCCTTCCACGTGTATTTATTAATACACTGTGTTTATGTATCTTTCAAAGGGGAAGGGGGAGGGTCGCTCCGATGCCGGCATTCACCTGTTGATTGACGGTTGAGAGGCGGCACCAAAGAGCCAGAGCTCAACCCCCGCAAACACACCTAGGTGAGTACAACTAGGTGAGTACACGTTGACTGACGTGCCCGTATATTAGTATACCTGGGAGTATGTTCCTATACCAGTTAGACTTCCGTGCAATTATTGCTGTATATCCTGCCTGTCAACCTGTCACGCGAACGGTGAGACAAGCGTGCATGAGTAGTGGTACTCTCTATCCTGCTCCTGCAGTACTCTCAGAGGTGCTGGGAGAGGTAGTGGTACTCTCTATCCTGCTCCTGCAGTACTCTCAGAGGTACTGGGAGTGGTAGTGGTACTCTTTATCCTGCTCCCGCAGTACTCTCAGGGGTACTGGGAGAGGTAGTGGTACTCTCTATCCTGCTCCTGCAGTACTCTTAGGGGTACTGGGAGAGGTAGTGGTACTCTCTATCCTGCTCCTGCAGTACTCTCAGGGGTACTGGAAGTGGTAGTGGTACTCTTTATCCTGCTCCTGCAGTACTCTCAGAGGTACTGGGAGAGGTAGTGGTACTCTCTATCCTGCTCCTGCAGTACTCTTAGGGGTACTGGGAGAGGTAGTGGTACTCTTTATCCTGCTCTTACAGTACTCTCAGAGGTACTGGAAGTGGTAGTGGTACTCTTTATCCTGCTCTTACAGTATTCTCAGGGGTGCTGGGGGAGGTAGTGGTACTCTTTATCCTGCTCCTGCAGTACTCTCAGAGGTGCTGGGAGAGGTAGTGGTACTCTTTATCCTGCTCCTGCAGTACTCTCAGAGGTGCTGGGAGAGGTAGTGGTACTCTCTATCCTGCTCCTGCAGTACTCTCAGGGGTGCTGGGGGAGGTAGTGGTACTCTCTATCCTGCTCCCGCAGTACTCTCAGAGGTACTGGGAGAGGTAGTGGTACTCTCTACCATGCTACAAGGTCTGGTATAGTGGCCACCCTTGTGCAGTGTGATCCCTGATATCTCGCGTCTCGCACGCTGTGGTTCGATCCCCGATGGCCCCCCACCAAGTGGTTGGGCACCGTTCCTGCCCTCCGTCCTCATAACCCATCTCCTTCTCCTCATCTAGCCCTTCCAAATGCTCTACAGTCTAACTGTAGAGCATTTGGATGAGCATTAATGTAGAGCATTAATATGTTATTATTATCTTATTACTTAGTGGGACAGTCAGAGGCTTAGAGCCCATAAGTGACATTTCTTGAGGTTATCTTGAGATGATTTCGGGGCTTAGCGTCCCCGCGGCCCGGTCCCTGACCAGGCCTCCTTTTTGTTACACCCCCCCCCCACAGGAAGCAGTCCGTAGCAGCTGTCTAACTCCCAGGTACCTATTTACTGCTAGGCGAACAGGGGCATCAGGGTGAAAGATACTCTACCCATTTGTTTCCGCCTTGATCGGGGATCGAACCGGAACCTTAGGATTACGAATCCCGAGCGCTATTAACTCAGCTGTCAGGCCCCCCCCCCCTGACAGCATTGAAATCGATTTAATTTCGCATCAAAATCAATCCCATATCAGCATTGAAACAATTTAATTGCAATTTGTCTTTATGGCTTGAAAAAAGGCAGTTCGTTTCTGTGCCCTGAATATTGAGACACTGCAGATAGATATAATTTATCTATCGTGAATTCTTACATTAGAATAACTCGAGAAGTAGCAAATATATTTAGTATACCAGGAATGGAATGGGGCTCGTTTTCTATGTGAATTGAAATGTCATACCTGGAAACCCTTCTTTATTATACTCCTTCGGCGCCTGTGTTGGTGTTGTTCTGCGGCGTCTCTGTGTGTGTGTCTGTGTCCGCCTCGTCTGCTGGTCTGGCGCTCCGGCCCGCCTCATTGTGGGAGTATCACGCTTGATACTTCTAAATCAAGTACAAGGAATGGTACTCGTGATATCAGTTGATATCATCTCAACCTGTCCTCAACCCTTTTGCCCGTGCGGCCAAACACTCCAAATACCAGAAGGATTCCAACCCAGATAGCCAGGAGCGCTATGCAACTTGGTGTACCTGGTACCTTAACCACTAGACCAGCACGACTGTACAAAAATCTTGGTAGTTGTGAGACTATTTTATCCAAGACCCGACAGCATACAATGGTCAACTCGGGCACAGATATTTCATCGAAGCACCTCACGACTTATAGTCTCACGAGTACCAAGATTTTTGTACAGTCGTGCTGGTCTAGTGGTTAAGGTACCAGCTATACCAAGTTGCATAGCGCTTCTGGCTATCTGGGTGCTTCTGGGGTGTGGCGTTTTCAGTTGCATATTGGCTTGGGGACCATTCAAGATTGTTCGCATATATATATAATATATATATATATATATATATATATATAATATATATATATATATTATATATATATATATAATATATATATATATATATATATATATATATATATATATATATATATATATATATATATATATATATATATATATATATATATATATATATATATATATATATATATATATATATATATGGGGGTACCACCTCTGGTGCAATTATAGGGACCCACAGCCTCAGAGAAGGGAACACAGAGCATTCAGGGAAAAACTTGCCATTTAACTCTGAATACATAAGAGTGTTCGCTTCTACCACCTCCCTTTTTATGGTGTACACTTTATTATGCAAGGTTGTACAGTTACAAATATATATATATATATATATATATATATATATATATATATATATATATATATGTCGTACCTATTAGCCAGAACTCAATTTTTGGCCTACTATGCAAGCCCCGATTTGCTTAATAAGCCAAGTTTTCCTGAATTAATATATTTTCTCAAATTTTTTTCTTATGAAAAGATAAAGCTACCCATTTCATTATGTATGAGGTCAATTTTTTTCATTGGAGTTAAAATTAACGTAGATATATGACCGAACCTAACCAACCCTACCTAACCTAACCTATCTTTATAGGTTAGGTTAGGTTAGGTAGCCGAAAAAGTTAGGTTCATTAGTTCAAAAGTTACCTCATTCGCATTTGTGTTCCTCACGTGTGCCCCAAAGAATGAGGTGATTTGGTAAAATGCTATGCCCAAGATAACCATCCGAGTGCCGGCGGTGGGGTGGTTCATATAGCTTCGGCTATCACCTCATTATGTCCGGTCGTGATGGTCAAGTGGATTAAGGCGTCTTGTACATACCAGTTGCGTTGCTCCTGGGAGTATGGGTTCGAGTCACTTCTGGGGTTGAGTTTTCAGTTTTATATATATATATATATATATATATATATATATATATATATATATATATATATATATATATATATATATATATATGTCGTACCTAGTAGCCAGAACTCACTTTTTGGCCTACTATGCAAGGCCCGATTTGCCTAATAAGCCAAGTTTTCCCGAATTAATATATTTTCTCTAATTTTTTTATTATGAAATGATAAAGCTACCCATTTCATTATGTATGAGGTCAATTTTTTTTTGTTGGGGTTAAAATTAACGTAGAAATATGACCGAACCTAACCAACCCTACCTAACCTAACCTAACCTATCTTTATAGGTTAAGTTAGGTTAGGTAGCTGAAAAAGTTAGGTTAGGTTTGGTTAGGTAGGTTAGGTAGTCGAAAAACATTTAATTCATGAAAACTTGGCTTATTAGGCAAATCGGGCCTTGCATAGTAGGCTGAGAAGTGCGTTCTGGCTACTAGGTACGACATATATATATATACATATATATATATATATATATATATATATATATATATATATATATATATATATATAAAATATATATATAATATTATCTTTGGAAAAAAGATATAAGTTAAAAGTAATATGGTGACATGAAATATGAGTAAATGAACACGAGGGAGCAGAAGGGTTCAAAGTTTAGAAAAAATATGAAATGCATTAAAGTTCGTCTGATTGAATGGAGAGTTACACAGCAGGTGGGCTAATTGGTTGTTGAAGCAGAGAGGGCGTTAATTACCAGGTGAGTGGGGGGGGGAGGGAGGGGCCTCCTACCCTCTTTCCTGGCATATCTTTCCCGGCCATGCCCTCCTTAGTGGCATAACCGTCTCTGCCATATCTTACGCGGCATACCCTTCCCTGGCATACCGTCCCTGACATACCCTTCCCCAGCGAGTGACGCCCGTATATGCCCCAGGCACTCTGTGTGACCCTGGCACCGAGGTCCGCAACATGGCACTCCTCAACGGTCAAATGCCAGACAGAACCTCAGATTCAGTGGTGGTAAAGCTGCTACCATTGAGAAGTTGTCAAGCTTAATTGCTTGACAACTAGTCATTGATGCTTTAATTCAAGCTTCCCATATACCGCACCTGGTTCTCAGAGCACAGTCGTAGCCCCTGTGTCGTTCTCTGAGTTCCCTTGAGAAAGTGCACTTTGTACTTTTGAACAGTGTCAACAATACAAAGCTCTTGACACTGTTCCTCACGAGTAACTCGCGTGGAAACTCGACAAAACAGGACCGATGTTGTCCATATTGCAGCGCGTCCTCATGAGGATGAGTTGTTCATAGAACAGGATAGAGAGAACTTTCTATCCTGTTTCATTTCTATCGTGATAAGTAGATGAAAGGAGATGTCTTTACTGACTCTTGGTGGTCAATAAAGACGTATCTTCTTTCTTTCGAAGCATCTTGATGCTTGGAAAGAACATTTGTGTGTTCTAAGCAATCAACGAGGCGTCTTATAATTACACATTAAGTTTGTTCTTGTAATTAGTCTGTCTAATATCCTACAGCGAATACTTGGTAGTGATACCGGTCTGTGGGAACGTGGGCCCTGTCGTCCTTCTTCCTTGTGTATATAGGTACCACCACATTAGGAAATGGGAGGGTGGGGAGGGTCTTCGACAAGCCGGCGGCTTCCTGTCTTCGTCGAGGCCACTACTGTTAGTGGCCCTCAGGTCAATTCAGGTAAAATGTTCTGCGTTCCAAATGTCTATGGTGGCACACGCAAGGAAAGGTTCGGTTTCTAAGTAAATGAATGATTTGGATTTGCCAATGAGAAGAACTCTTGGGGAAGATGTCTTCCTGCTTTAATGCCCTGCGTCTCTCCTGTTAGCGAAGTTAAATATATTCTGCTCAACATAATAGAGTTACAATGTTGTTATGAGTTGATGGTAGCAACTTATGAGTTGATGGTAGCAACCACCATCATCATGTTTAGAGTGATGATGGTGGTATATTTTATCATTATCTGGGATTAAATTCTTCTTTTTGAAAGCGCACGAGTCCGTGAAGAGTTCTTTTTCCTGTAATAAACATTAAGTAATGTAGACCGTGTTCTCAGCTCACTGCCACACACACCTGTACTCGGTGGTCAAGGTTGGTGTGACTGAAACATTTACCCCCCCCCCCCCCCCCGGCCCATCCCAAATCCTTATCCGACGCCTTCCAAGTGCTATATAGTCGCAGTGACTTGGCGCTTACCCCTGATAGTTGTATTCCGTTCCATCATTCCACAGCCTGACTTTGACCGCAAGCTGCCCAGGGTCACGGAACAACGGTACCAGGCAATTAGGTTGTTGTTGTTGTTGTTGCTGTCTTAGATTCACCAACTTGGAAGAAAAAGTTGCAAGTAGCACAGGCTATGGTGATCCCGTTACCTTGAGATGATTTCGGGGCTTAGCGACCCCACTACCCGGTCCTCGACCAGGCCTTCATCGTTGCTGGAATGGTCAACTAGGCTGTTGGACGCGGCTGCTCGCAGACTGACGTATGAGTCACAGCCTGATGGATCAGATTCACAGCCTGGTTGATGAGACTCACAATCTAGTTGATCAGATTCACAGCCTGGTTGATGAGACTCACAGTCTAGTTGATCAGATTCACAGCCTGGTTGATCAGACTCACAGTCTAGTTGATCAGATTCACAGCCTGGTTGATCAGACTCACAGTCTGGTTGATCAGACTCACAGCCTGGTTGATCAGACTCACAGCCTGGTTGATCAGACTCACAGCCTGGTTGATCAGACTCACAGCCTGGTTGATCAGACTCACAGGCTGGTTGATCAGACTCACAGCCTGGTTGATCAGACTCACAGCCTGGTTGATCAGACTCACAGGCTGGTTGATCAGACTCACAGCCTGGTTGATCAGACTCACAGCCTGGTTGATCAGACTCACAGTCTAGTTGATCAGATTCACAGCCTGGTTGATGAGACTCACAGTCTAGTTGATCAGATTCACAGCCTGGTTGATCAGACTCACAGCCTGGTTGATCAGACTCACAGCCTGGTTGATCAGACTCACAGCCTGATTGATCAGACTCACAGCCTGGTTGTTCAGATTCACAGCCTGGTTGATCAGACTCACAGCCTGGTTGATCAGGTAAAAACCCGTAAGTGAACTTAGAGTACAATCAGGTGTATGTTGGGTGTTTTCTTAGGCTAATTACTCATCTTTTCACGAGTTGTCACCACGGGCTCACCATAGCCCGTGCTACTTGGAACTTTTTGTTCCAGGTGGCAAATCTTGAACAACAAGAATTTCATGAGTTCTTGACTATTGCCTCTGGCAGGAGCAAGATCCCTCGTGCCATATGAATCATTCTTATCATCCTACACGATCCTCCATCGTGTAGGATGATATCAAACCTGATGAATTTGATGAATATTACGGTTCCCTGATGATGTTGTCATTGGTTTACAATGAATTGATCCTTAGGGCCTGGCCAGATCTTCCTTTTCACCAAACAAAACATTTTTTTTGGATTATATGAGTAAAAGTCTAAATACAAATGTGTACAAGTGTTTAATAAGGCAAGACATTATGAGGACTCCATGAGGAGTGTTACTGACACAAATGATACGGGTAGAAGGTAGAGGTGCTAGTCAATGAGGGAGGGTTATTAGGGTTGAGAACCTGGCATGAGGCGGTTCCTCATACTTCATGGACTCTAGGGATGAGGCGGCTCCTCATAACTCATGGACTCTAGGGATGAGGCGGCTCCTCATAACTCATGGACTCTAGGGATGAGGCGGCTCCTCATAACTCATGGACTCTAGGGATGAGGCGGCTCCTCATAACTCATGGATTCTATTTTCTTCAGGAAGCACTTTTTTTTGCCTCACAATTCACGTATTCCTCAATGAATTCCTTCATCTCATCTTCTCGACAAAAATAGCGATCTCCGTGTGAGGGAAGGTAGGGTGTCTCTCCGTGTGAGGGAAGGTAGGGAGTTTCTCCGTGTGAGGGAAGGTAGGGAGTCTCTCCGTGTGAGGGAAGGTAGGGTGTCTCTCCGTGTGAGGGAAGGTAGGGAGTTTCTCCGTGTGAGGGAAGGTAGGGTGTCTCTCCGTGTGAGGGAAGGTAGGGAGTTTCTCCGTGTGAGGGAAGGTAGGGTGTCTCTCCGTGTGAGGGAGGAAAGGTCTCCGTCTGAGAGAAGGAAGTCTCTACATGTGAGGGAAGGTAAGGTGGCCTTAAGATGAATCCCTCACCTTACTGTAGTCCAGAAGTCAGGAATCTCTCATCTTCCTCACCATGTTTTGTCTAACCAACTCCCTTCAGCTCCACTATGTACTCCAACCTCACTATCAACACCTCATCACCTTCTCAAGATCGGCAACACTGCAGCAGCAACCCCAGGCACAGTGTTGCGTGTTATCTTCTCTTGCTCCTGTGGCTTCTATGATTTGCTGCTTGAAGAAGTGCTTGTCTGCAAGTCTTCCGGTATTCTTCTCCACGTCCCAGCTACTGGACACCATTCAGAGGTCATTTGAGGTCAATTACATGTCCTCAGAGGTCATTCACAGGACATCTGAGGTCATCCCAGGTCAATTACATGTCCTCAGGGTGATTCAATCGTCATTTGGGTAATTTTTTAACATGCAAAGGTAATTTGTGGTCACTTAGGGGTCATTTGGGGTCAAGCAGAGGTCACCTGGCATCATAGACGAAATAAGCTGGAAGATTATTTTTCTTAAATAAGAGATAGATAAACCCCTTCCACTATCACTGTTTGAGATAGATAAACCCTTCCACTGTCACTGTAACCGCTCATAAATTACAGAGTAATACAAAAAACGTGAGCAATAGTGTCAAGTATCTTGACATGATAAGTTGGATTTGACTGACCAGGCTTGGCCAGGTACAAATACCTGAAGATGGAGAGTCATCGTCAAATTGACAGGCGTTTGATTGGCAGGTGTTTATATCTGCGCAACTCGCACTTGCGGTATAAACTGCGCAGGTTTCCGTTTCCGTTACCTGCGCAGCTTTTTACATCAGTAACTGCGCATCACCGCCCTCGCCACCCTGGAAATCCTTACTGGCTGTTTAGAGCAAGAGGCTGATGACTGGAGTCCCGGCTGGAACTGACGTTGATTGCTGCATTGGGATTGAGAGAGAAAGAGAGAGAGGGAGGGAGGGACGAAGGGAGAGAAAGAGAGAGAGAGAGAGAGAGGCAAAAGAGAAGCCGAGAGATAAATAGGGAAAATAGAGATGTAGTGAATTTAAAAGAGAGACAGAATTCAAATTCCTTTCTAAAGGCCTTCTCCAGATGGCAAGAGTACATATCCACACTTCCCTCCTGTCTCCCGTACGGAAACCACCGTCTCCATCAGCCTTCAAGGTTTCATCCTTGAGAAGTAATTCACCCGAGAAGCCTTTGACCCTCTGAGAGACAGAGAGGCAGCACAGATGAACCCCGTCAAAGAAAATACACAACACCGAGTCACCACTAGGAATCCTCGTCTCTATCTCTGTTGCTTTCCGGGCTTCGAATACCACTCGCCTCATTTTCTTTGTAGAATGAGACACTGGAGTATTTTAGAGGGGATTTATGAGGTCTCACTTTGCCTTTGGAGTGCATAGCAAATTCGCAAACCGTCTTTGATGTCGTTCAGTTAGCGCTGTTTAGCTCTCGCTTGAGGGCTGGTTATATGAGGGAATATTTATGGTCAGGGTAAGAGGGCCAAGGTGGCCCTGGCACTCAGTCTTTCATCTGGTGCCACTCATAGAGCTTACAGAGCCACAAGAGCGTCGGTAAACACACCGAGCTCTTGGGCACACACCTCCATCATCGCCACAATGAGCTTTGTCGTGGGGCTTTAAGTGGGTCTCACGGGGCATGTAGAGCTGACTCATGTATGAGGCAGGCTAGTAGAGCCCAAGCAGGCTAGTAGAACCCAAGTAGGCTAGTAGAGCCCAAGCAGGCTAGTAGAACCCAAGCAGGCAAGTAGAGCCCAAGCAGACTAGTAGAGCCCAAGCAGGCTAGTAGAGCCCAAGCAGGCTAGTAGAGCCCAAGCAGGCTAGTAGAGCCCAAGCAGGCTAGTAGAGCCCAAGCAGGCTAGTAGAACCCAAGCAGGCTAGTAGAGCCCAAGCAGGCTAGTAGAGCCCAAGCAGGCTAGTAGAACCCAAGTAGGCTAGTAGAGCCCAAGCAGGCTAGTAGAACCCAAGCAGGCAAGTAGAGCCCAAGCAGACTAGTAGAGCCCAAGCAGGCTAGTAGAGCCCAAGCAGGCTAGTAGAGCCCAAGCAGGCTAGTAGAGCCCAAGCAGGCTAGTAGAGCCCAAGCAGGCTAGTAGAGCCCAAGCAGGCTAGTAGAGCCCAAGCAGGCTAGTAGAGCCCAAGCAGGCTAGTAGAGCCCAAGCAGGCTAGTAGAGCCCAAGCAGGCTAGTAGAACCCAAGCAGGCTAGTAGAGCCCAAGTAGGCTAGTAGAGCCCAAGTAGGCTAGTAGAGCCCAAGTAGGCTAGTAGAACCCAAGCAGGCTAGTAGAGCCCAAGTAGGCTAGTAGAACCCAAGCAGGCTAGTAGAGCCCAAGCAGGCTAATAGAGCCCAAGCAGGCTAGTAGAGCCCAAGTAGGCTAGTAGAACCCAAGCAGGCTAGTAGAGCCCAAGCAGGCTAATAGAACCCAAGCAGGCTAGTAGAGCCCAAGTAGGCTAGTAGAACCCAAGCAGGCTAGTAGAGCCCAAGGTAGCAGAACCCAAGCAGGCTAGTAGAACCCAAGCAGGCTACTAGAACCAGAGCAGGCTAATAGAGCCCAATCAGGCTAGTAGAACCCAAGCAGGCTAATAGAGCCCAAGCAGGCTAGTAGAACCCAAGCAGGCTAGTAGAACCCAAGCAGGATAGTAGAACCCAAGGAGGCTAGTACAACCCAAGCAGGCTAGTAGAACCCAAGGTAGTAGAACCCGAGCAGGCTAGTAGAACCCAAGCAGGCTAGTAGAACCCAAGCAGGCTAGTACAACCCAAGGAGGCTAGTACAACCCAAGCAGGCTAGTAGAACCCAAGGTAGTAGAACCCGAGCAGGCTAGTAGAACCCAAGAAGGCTAGTAGAACCCAAGCAGGCTAATAGAACCCAAGCAGGCTAGTAGAACCCAAGCAGGCTAATAGAACTCAATGTAGTAGAACCCGAGCAGGCTAGTAGAACCCAAGCAGGCTAGTAGAACATTCCAGCCTGCTTCGGATCCCATTGAGAACATTTAGAAGAGATCAATTTGGTCTCAAGGCACCAACATTCTTTTAGTAAAGGAGTATCCTGGTTGACAAACTTGTTGGAGTTCTACAACAAAATGACAGAAATCAAGCAAGAGAGAGAGAGAGAAGGATGGGCAGACTGCATATTCCTTGACTGTCAGAAGGTATTTGATACAGTCCCGCATGAAAGACTCTTACTCAAACT
>WNGS01007901.1:0-15236 GCA_020271785.1 Procambarus virginalis
ATTTGGGCTGAAAAGTAGCAAAAATAGCCCCATTTTGAGCTAAAAAAGTAGCAAAAATAGCTAAATTGGTTGCTAAAAAGTGCAAAAATAGTCCAATTTTGGGCTAAAAGTAGAAAAATAGCACAATTTGGGCGAAAAAAGTAGCAAAAATAGCCCCAAATTGGGCTAAAAATAGCAAAATTAGCTCCATTTGGGCTAAAAAGTAGCAAAAATAGATTAATTTGGGCTAAAAAGTAGCAAAAGTAGCCCCATTTTTGGGATAAAAAGTAGCAAAAATGCCCAATATTGGCTAAAAAGTAACAAAAATTACCCAATTTTGGGCTAAAAAGTAGGCAAAATTACCCAATTTTGGGCTAAAAAGTAGCCAAAATGCCCAATTTTAGGCTAAAAAGTAGCAAAAATAGTCCAATTTTGGGCTAAAAAGGTACAAAAATAGCCCCATTTTGGGCTAAAAAGGTACAAAAATAGTCCAATTTTGGTTTAAAAAGTAGCAAAAATAGCCCAATTTTGGGCTAAAAAGAAGCAAAAATGCGCAATTTTAGGCTAAAAAGTAGCAAAAATAGCCCAATTTTGGACAAAAAAGTAGCAATAATAGCCCAATTTTGGACTAAAAAGTAGCAAAAATAGCTTAATTTTGGCCTAAAAAGTAGCAAAAAGAGGCCAATTTTGGGCTAAAAAGTAGCAAAAATAGCCCAATTTTGGTGTAAATTGTAGCAAAAAGAGCCATTTTAGGCTAAAAAGTAGCAAAAATTATCCATTTTGGGATAAAAAGTAGCAAAAATGCCAAATTTTGGGCTAAAAAGTAGCAAAAGTATCACAATTTTGGGCTACAAAGTTGCAAAAGTAGCCCAATTTTTTGGTAAAGAAAGTAGCCCAATTTTGGGCTACTTGTAACCCAAAATTGGGCTATATTTGATACTTTGTAACCCAAAATTTGGTCACTTTTGCTACTTCGTAGCCCAAAATTGGGCTACTTTTGCTACTTTGTAGCCCAAAATTGGGCTACTTGTATTCTATAATTTGACAACTTTTGCTACTTTGTAGCCCAAAATTGTGATACTTTTGCTACTTCGTAGCCCAAAATTGTGATACTTTTGCTACTTTGTATCCCAAAATTGGGCTATTTTTTAGCCCAAAATTGGGCTACTTTTGCTACTTTGTAGCCCAAGATTGTGATACTTTTGCTACTTTTTAACCCAAAATTGGCTACTTTTGCAACTTTTTAGCACAAAATTGGGCTACTTTTTAGCCCAAAATTGAGCTAATTTTGCTACTTTGTAGCCCAAAACTGGGCTACTTTGTAACCCAAAATTGGGCTACTTTTGCTACTTTTTAGCCCAATATTGTGCTAATTTTGCTACTTTGTAGACCAAAATTGGGCTACTTTTGCTACTTTGTAGCCCAAGATTGTGATACTTTTGCTACTTTTTAACCCAAAATTGGCTACTTTTGCAACTTTTTAGCCCAAAATTGGGCTACTTTTTAGCCCAAAATTGAGCTAATTTTGCTACTTTGTAACCCAAAATTGGGCTACTTTTGCTACTTTTTAGCCCAATATTGTGCTAATTTTGCTACTTTGTAGACCAAAATTGGGCTACTTTTGCTATTTTGTTGCCCAAATTGAGATATTTTTGCTACTTTGTAGCCTAAAATTTGGCTACTTTTGCTATTTTGTAGCCAAAAATTGGGCTACTTTTCCTACTTTGTAGCCCAAAATTGGGCTAATTTGGCCCAACTGGCGAAGAAACATGTTTCGAGGAAACATGTTTCATGGAAACATGTTTCATGGAAACATGTTTCATGGAAACGAAACCACAAAACACGTTTCCACGAAACATGTTTCCCCGAAACATGTTTCCTCGAAACATGTTTCCACGAAACATGTTTCTAGGAAACATGTTTCGACGAAACATGTTTCTAGGGAACATGTTTCTAGGAAACATGTTTCGAGGAAACATGTTTCGAGGAAACATGTTTCGTGGAAACATGTTTCATGGAAACATGTTTCGTGGAAACATGTTTCGAGGAAACATGTTTCGGGGAAACATGTTTCGTGGAAACATATTTCGTGGAATCATGTTTCGAGGAAACATGTTTCGTTACTTTTACTTACGTTACTTTTGCTTTTGCTACTTTTCAGCCGAAAATTGGGGTTCTTTTGCTACTTTGTAACCCAAAATTGTGATACTTTTGCTACTTTGTAGCCCAACATAGGCTACTTTTGCTACTTTTGCTACATGTTTCGACGAAACATGTTTCTAGGAGACATGTTTCCACGAAACATGTTTCGTCAAAACATGTTTCGTCAAAACATGTTTCGTCGAAACATGTTTCGTGGAAACATGTTTCGTGGAAACATGTTTCGAGAAAACATGTTTCGTGGAAACATGTTTCGAGGAAACATGTTTCGAGAAAACATGTTTCGAGGAAACATGTTTGGAGGAAACATGTTTCATGGAAACATGTTTCGAGGAAACATGTTTCGAGGAAACATGTTTCGGGGAAACATGTTTCGTGGAAACATGTTTCGAGGAAACATGCACTATAATGCACTATAATGTGCTTGAGCTTAATAGTGATAGGATTAAGTAATAAATAAATGGGAAAAACGTACCTCGGTATCAATAATATCCTGTAAACAGGGCAAGAAAAACTACTCTATTTTTCGTATTTCCCGAGTATCATGTAGGTGCTGTACCTAATGGGTAATCCTGTACTGTATGTGGAGGGATCCATATTCAAAATACCCGCCAGAGTAACTTTTTAGATTATCCGCTCCTGATTGGTGGGCGGCAGGTCGACCCCGTGCATCTGCGCATCACCCGCGCGCATGCCTGGAGGCGAGAAGGAGACCAGAGAAGAACCGCACCTGACCGAGAACGGACCTGTTGGTAACGCCCCCTGGACTGTGGTTATCCAGTACCCCATATTGGCCAGATATCTTTGGACCTCGCCCATCCTCGCCCCTAGAAGCCATCGTATTGCTTCAATCACCCTGGGAGAAGACTTCAGGCTAAAGGTGAGCCGCTGTTTCCCCCGTTTTTTTCCACATTCTATTGTACGTCGATTACCACGTGGTTGGTCAGCCATAACCCCTAGGCGACCACCTCCACATGTACATAATAGGTAATCAAGCACTGTTCGCGGGTAAATTGAGGTGTAAAGTAATGGAGAACAGTTTTTAGTTTAGTTCATTTATTATGCACCCCATACCCATCTTGTGGGCGATAGTAGAAAGGGTTACAGAGGCACATAATGGGCTCAGGGACTGAACCCCACAATTCATTTAGCTAATCAAATTACAATCTTGATGAGCTAGTTACAAAATGCAATATAACTCGTCAAATCAACAATGGGGAAGACACGGGAGACATCTCCTGTCACGCAGGGTGCAGTCACACCTCCACAGATTTCCAGTATCAGCTATTGATATTGGTAATGGTTCAAAAGGGCCACCATTTACGGGTTATTCATGCCCGTGCCATCTTTTGGTGGGTTAATCTTCACCAATAGGGAAGAGTTCGACAATTGTGGAGGGTGGTGTACGAGGGTGGCGGGGGCCGGCCGTGACGTCGCCTCTGACAACAGCTGGCAGCAGCAGCAGCAGGGAAGTGTCGAGTCACACCGCCCGCCGCCGCCTCACTCTTCACTCTCTACTCGTCCAGGTCGGGGCCAATAGAGCCAACATGTCGACGGCACTGTTTGGAGGAAGTGCTCGTTCATCTAGCAAGAACCTGGTTGAGTTTAGGGTGAGTATGGTGAAAGGTGGAGGGAGATGTTTGGCAGAGGCAGGTTGAGCCGGACCACCATCATCCCTGCCACTATCTTAAGAGTCACGCTGCTCCGGTAAAGCCCAATTGCTATTGAAAATTTCATGTCTGTAATGAATTAAACTTACATAATTGAAACGATTATAGGTATCCATCTGACCGCTGGCCAGGTAGCCTTTAGAAATTGTTTCGTAGATCAAAAGTGGGTCATAAGGCCTTGGCCACAACTCCTCCTGACCAGTTTACTATATTATGTACTCGGTATATGTCCTTTGATAGTGGAAAGGGTCATGAAGATAAAGTTGGCTCACGACGTCCAAAATTTTGTCAGCTAAAGTTACATGATTAATTAGTTTAAGCTCTTAACCCCTTGCCCCTAACGCTGTGCGTACTAGTGGCTTTAGGTATTGTATGTACTACCTCTTATCTTTAAATCTAAGAGAATGTACTGTAACTATGTATGGACTGTTCCTAAATAAATTATTATTATTATTATTATGGGTTTTGCCTTGGCGTCAGGCTGGTGTGGCTTGCTACTGACCTCACGATGTCATGCATGTGAGGAAATATAAGTTAGCGGTCATGTTTGGGTCATCGGACTACAGTACCAATTCCTCGGTGCTCGTGGTTCACTGGTAAAGCACTTGCGTTTCGAGAGCGCTTTGGACTGGGTTCATATTCTGGCCGGGGAGGATTGACTGGGTGGCAATCCTTAACTGTAGGCTCTCTAAACCCAGCAAATGACCGAGTTGTTAAGTGATTTGGGGGGTCGTATTCGGGGGGGAAAATGTTGATTATAAAGTTCAGGCTGAAACACTGCATGTGCTAGTGGCTTTATACCAATGTAAGAACTCTTGTATATTTATACAAGAGGTATTGTAGGCTTTAGGTATTGTATGTACTATCTTTAAATCTAACATTATGTATGTACCTTTACCTGAATACAAAATCTAAATATATAATTAAATAATAGAAAATCAAATCAATGTTTATTCAAAACAATGTGTGTACAATTGTAGGGACAGGAGTTACACAATGTATGAAGCTACATAAGCATTTTGGCCGAAATTTCTCCTGAACATCGGAGGAGTGTTATGCGAGGAGAAGTCCGAGGAAGGTTTTGGGTGTTGAGCTGATGGAAGAGGGAGAAAGGGACTTTGTACCAGCGTTGGAGAATATTTGATTCTATAGGATTCTTCTGTAGAAAAGAGGGAGCACTGCTTGAGACTAAATGTCCTTTCCTGCACCAGATTGGATTGTACTTTGCCTCACTTGTGTGTTTTCTTTTATAATTTGTGTAGATATGGAAGAATGTATCGATAGAAAATGTCTAAAATTACTAAAAAATGCAAATAGGGAAAATGAAATAATGTAAGGGAAAAGTGAGTTAGTTCTAATTAAAATCAAGGTTTTGTATAGTTACTGTATTTGGATAGAAAAATCAAATTTTTTACTTGGTGTTCAGTTAGTAGGGCATTTATCATAGAATGAAAAGAAATGTATTTAAATTGTGACAACAATGTTAAATTTTAGAGGAGACGAGTTGTAATAAATGGAAAATAAAAAATAAAAATTCATATTAAAAATGTAATAGGCATAAAAGGTAAGCATTAAAATAATGTACAGTATTGGGAATTGCAAGTCACACTGTTACTCACATGTCTAGAGTCGTACAGTACCTGTCTATTGGTAGGGTAACCTTAATATTTTTGTGATTGCATTATGGCTATTTGTCCAAACATACAGTACTGAATATATTTCTAATTATTGATGGAAGATTCAGCCAGTCAATTTCTGATGCTAAGTATTCTTGAAGCATTTAGTTGTGTATTATTCCATCTGTCTTGCAGTCAAAGATGCTCTGAATAAAGTGGTTTTTAGCTTGACATATTTGACGAAAGCTCAATTTGTCGTAATCTACAGGCTGGGAAGATGTACACAAAAGGACAGATTGTGTACACAGACAAGAGGAAGGGTTTGGTGTATCTGTACCAAGCAGATGATTCCCATATGCATTTGTGTTGGAAGGACCGTGGCACTGGAACAGTTGAAGAGGTAGGACATTTACATCAATTGAAAAGCAAGGCAGTTTTATCTTCAGACTATACATGTTTGGTAACCATTGTAACCATAGTAAGGCAAAAGTATTCTAGGTGGCTGTCAAACTGCTGAAATAATGCATGGATTTTGACGGACAATCTTGTATTAAAAGTGATGCTTTTGGTAGTTCAGTATAAAATCTGCACGGACAAATCTGACCCAAATTTTATTTGGCAAGCACTTGCATGTATAGATTGTCAAAATTTTAATTATTTTTTTTTTTAATGGAAATGTGGCTTGAAAGCATAAATGTTAAAGTAAACTGTTATTTTTCAGGATCTGATTATTTTCCACGATGACTGTGAATATAAGCGTGTGTCACAGTGCACCACTGATTGAGTTTATGTACTCCAGTTTAAATCGTCAAGCAGACGACTCTTCTTTTGGATGCAGGTAAAAAAAATAGTGTACTTGTATATGACATTGAAATTGTGGTTGTTGATAAATTGTTATAGAAGGGCAAAATGTATTGGTAAATAAAGACTAGTAGTTTTAAAGTAGAAAACTTTTAAGTAGAAATAGTTAAGTACTGTAGTAGGTGTTTAAATTTACAGCAAATGACTCGATATAAATGAAATGTAGCATATCATGAACTTTACCACATCATTTGCATACTTTAAGGTTTTGCCTCCATAGGTGATAAGATTGCTGAACCAACCAATGGTAATTATCTAATGGGCTGAGGGCTAGATGGTGCATTGTGAATTGGAGTTTACAATAATGTGCTGGAAGGTAATGCACCATCTATAGCAGATAATAAAACATATACAGAGACCATTTTGGTAATCATACCCAAACAGTTTATATTACAAATGCAACACTTTTTTGACTTTAGGAGCCCAAGACGGACAAGGATGATGAGCAGTCTCGCAAAGTGAATGAACTACTCAATAATCCACCAGCTCCAGGGTCACAGCGCCCATCTGGGTCAACTGCAAATCCTGCCCTGGGATCGGAAATTACCAATTTAAGGGATTCTGATATCCAGAATCTGTTTGGGAATATTTCACAACAACAGCTGATGCAGATTTTGGGAAGTGGAATGTCCAGTTTGGCAACACTGCTTGGTCCAGGGTTAGTTTATTATATAAATATGTATTAATTGAGACAAGCTTGTATAAATATTTCTTTAAATAGTTTACTAGTAAGTTTGACAAGATTTTAACCAGGAGTAGTAGTGAACTTAACAGGGTATTGAAAGAAATTTGGCATGTCATTTTAGTGTAGAAAAGTATAAATACTGTAAAACTAAACTCAAATATGGCAGAAATGCTTTCACAAAGCAAGTACAATGGGGCCTCGATTTACGATGCTAATCCGTTCCCAGAGACGGATCGCGTCGAAATATCGGAAGTCGAAGCGAATTTTCCCATAAGAAATAAAGGGATTTGAATTAATCCGTTACCCACCCTCCAAAATATTAACATAAAAATACATTTTATACTGAATACAATGTTTTTTTCTAACTACAATACAGTACCAAAACTTCACTTACCTTTATGGAGGGATTTCGATGGCGTATGGAAGATGGTGATGAGGGGGGAGGAGGAGAGTTGTTACTGTTTGGAAGGGGAGTCTCCTTCCATTATCACATCAGGCAGTGATGTTTTCTCTGGGGTACTCTCTCTCCTACGTTTTGCCTGAATACCACTAGGACCTGGTTGTGGTTCAGTGCTTGTTTGTCTCACTACAAATTTGTCAAGAGACATTTGTTTTTCCATTCGATTTAACATTTGTCTGTAATGATGCATCACTTTAGCACCCATAATGTCCTTTTTCTTAACCAGTATGGTGGATATCGTTGACTGAGATTTGTTGTACTGCCTAGCCAGTTCACCGACCCGCACACCGTCTTCATATTTACGAATGATCTCTTGTTTCTGCACTATGGTCATTCTTACATGGGATCTCATATGTTGAGCCTTACCACTGACTTTCTTGGGACTCATGGCGCGATAGAAAATAATTACTTTAATGTTCAAAATGCAAAAAATCACCACAAAAGCGGAATTTCTTATAGGTGCGATCGTCACTAAGCGGGTAGCTGTAGTAAACTGAGGCAGGTCGGACCGCGTGACCGGGAACCACGCGCTTGGCCGACCCGAACGTGTACCAACAAATATCGGATGTCGAGTCGCAATTTTTTATGAAATTTATATCGGAACTCGAATTTATCGTAAGTAGGGGCAATCGTATGTCGAGGTGCCACTGTAATTGGAGATTTGGGGAGCATTTTCTATTAAGCGTACAGTATTTATTGTAATTTCAAATGATTCGTTTGATTGGTTGAGAAGAGGTTTGGTCTTTAGTTTTGGTACAGAATTTGCCGAGTACTATAGAGCTGTATTCATGATGGCAGATATGTTAAAGTAAATAGTGTTGTTTATATAATGTGTTGGGATATATGTTTTCAAATATGTATTTTGTCTGTTGGGCTTGTACTGTTACTTATATTTTTGATCCTCCTTTTTGTTTTTTCATGGAAAAACATCATAAATGTTGAACCCATCTTGAGTATTTTTAGTTGTTAATTCATAATAATTGGTTGACATTTTTATTTTCAAATATTTGCAGTAGGTCTGGCAGTGGTGGGGGGTTGAAGCGGTAGTGGAAGTAGCAGCTCAACTTCTGCCACAACAACAGCTTCCACCACTCCAGCTGCTACCACCACCCCGACACCTGCACCTACCCCTGCTCAAGGTATAGTAGAACATAAAGATGTAAATGTGTTTGTAAGACACTATAGAAATTAGTCTTAAACTTGAAACTCACATCAGGTTGAATCCTGTTCTAAATGTTGGTACAGCACCGAGAACAGCGATGGCCTGGCATCTTTCAGGGGTCAGCATTATATTAATGATATAAGTGGTTGGGCCCCCATTCCCTCGCATGTCTTTGTATCCCAGTTCTTGTGCAATAGTTGTCCCCTCTGTGTGCTTTACAATATATAGTTATAGTGACTTGGTGTGTCTTCCTATTAATGAGCATATCTTACTGTTGTAAGCAAGTAGAAACATACATGACGTATACAGTGGATAACAACTTGCAAGATTTTTGTAATGTTTAGGTTTTCATGTCTCTTTGGTTTTATATTGTATACTGTTGTTTATCTATAGAAAACCCCTTGGAATTTGATCACCAAGAGATCAAAAACTTTGAGTCTGGTTACACATACCTGAACACTTGGGAAAAAAAATCACTTTACAATTGAAATGGGTGAAGGCACATAATGACATTTTATTACACTATGTGTATTTTAATTAATAGATACAGTATTGTATTCTGTAATTGTTGTTATACAATATTTTAATCCTCAAAGTTTTCATACAATAATGTCAAAGGCCAGTTGTATTGAATTTAATCCAAAATGCAAAAGAATACATCCAAAATGTATGGTTACTAACATTGTAGTTGAGGAAAGTAGCTCAACAGCTACTATTGTTTTTGAGTAGGGCCTTCCTCGGTGAGTAACCAAGCCTGGACCAGGGCTCACCCGGACACTTGCAGACTTTCATCTGCATAGTGACAATGTAAATTTAATCTTATAATAAACAAATAAGTGACCTTATGCAGACGCTCGTCTGAAAATAGATACACTGCAAGTCTTCATATAGATCAAATTAAAAAAAGCCAAAGAAGAATGTCATTGTGGAATAGCTGAAGGTTTGTTTAGAATATTTCCAATTGTTGGGTCAATCCCACCAAGGGACAGAATTTTTCATTAGGGGTTTATTATTGTTGTTGAGAAAAGTTAGTTATTTATGTATATAATTTTTCAGATTCTGCTAGAGGTGGGAGCAATAGGCGGGAAAGTAATAGTACCACTCCTTGCAGTGGCAGTATTGTGGCCATTCAGTTGTCAGATTTACAGAATATCCTTTCTGGGATTTCTGTTCCACCGGATGTGTCAGGCTCACCCAGGGTTGCAGGCAAGACAAGTTGCTAGTACTTGTATGAGGGTTGGTTTGGTGAGAAATGATGCAAAGTCTTGAGTTTTGAAAGGAAATTATTTCCTAGCATCAAGGTTCTTTAAGGAGATGGTTTTGAACTGGTAGGGTCAATAGGTATATTAGGAAAGTAGTGTTGTGAATTTGGTATATTAGGAAAGTAGTGTTGTGAATTTATCATTAAATTAGAACTACACTAAGGTGGAAAGATAGGTTGCAAGAAGAACATTGGGATTTTTATACCAGTAGGGCATAGGTCTGGCTCAGATACTGTAGGCAAAAAGATAGTTTTTGAAGTATTGGCTAAAGTTTTATCACACATTGTAACAAGGTTAAGGGCAAATTTTAGGGAGAGGGGAAATTTACATTATTCAGTATTATCTTTCGTGCTGTACCTTATATTTTCAGTCTTTTTTCCAAACTGAGTAATCTTCAACTATCATTGTACAAAAGCATTTGAAAGATGTATCCCCAATATTGTTTTAAAGTTCTGTCTGTTATTGTGTAAATACTTTTAAGTTATAATTTTTATAGACATTCCCTGGTATGATTAACAAGGAAATTATCACTTGATGCTTTTCCTCATCTTTAAAAGAGGTTGTATGACCTTTTACAGAAGGTTTTAGTGAGCAATACATATCATAGGCAGTCACACATTTAATTGATACCCATTGTAAGAATTTAGTATTATTCATGACCACTCTGATAAATCTGATAAATGTACCATAAATATAGATTTTTAGTTGTATTTGTAAAGCTTTGTTTTTCCAATAGTGGATGTGAGTTCGGCCATGACTGCAGAAGCTCTTCAGCCGATCTTGACCAATGAAGATTTTGTGAATCAACTTCGCCCTTATCTTCCTGCAACGTTTGATGAGTAACCTCCTACTGAACAACTCCGAGGAACGGTCACTTCTCCTCGGTTCCAGCAGGTACAGTATGCATGTCTGGGTTTAATGTGTAGTATGTATATTAATACAGACACACCTCAGTTTATGAATGCCCTTCTTTACGAACTTTTTGGGTTACGAGCCCAATTTCTTTGTGAAATCCGAATTGGATAACAAACTTTGCCTCGGGTAACGAAGTTTGTTGATACGCGTATACCCGACCTAACGCGTGGTGGCACAGCCACTGCGCCTCGGTTTACCAGTGCCTCCCATCTAGTGACAATCATGCTTGAATTCTTTATAAAGAATTTCAGTAATTTTTGAGTTTTTGGGTTTTTGAACATAAGTTATTATATATCTTGCCATGGGTCCCAAGAAAGTCGGTTGTAAGGTTGAACTTAAGAAAATAGTTAAGTTGAGACAGTAGAGGATGTCCCTTCCTCGTTAAGAAAATGTGTGATGTAAGGGAAGACCTGCAAAGTTTTGATGAAAAAACTCGCTCAGATAAAGCTGTAACAGGCCATTGCATTGACTTTTTATTGACAATGCAATGTCTCGCTACAGACAAGTGTTAAAATATTGGGAAAAAAAAGTGTCTTTAGACAGTTTCTTGCAAGACAAGCACGCAGTGAGCCACAGGCAGGTCCTAGTACTCACCTAATTGTACTCACCTAATTGTGCTTGCGGGGGTTGAGCTTTGGCTCTTTGGTCCCGCCTCTCAACTGTCAATCAACAGGTGTACAGATTCCTGAGCCTACTGGGCTCTATCGTATCTACACTTGAAACTGTGTATGGAGTCAGCCTCCACCACATCACTGCCTAATGCATTCCATTTATTAACTACTCTGACACTGAAAAAATTCTTTCTAACGTCTCTGTGGCTCATCTGGGTACTAAGTTTCCACCTGTGTCCCCTTGTTCGTGTCCCACCCGTGGTGAAGAGTTTGTCTTTGTCCGCCCTGTCAATTCCCCTGAGAATTTTGTAGGTGGTTATCATGTCTCCCCTTACTCTTCTGTTTTCCAGGGATGTGAGGTTCAGCTCCTTTAGCCTTTCCTCGTAGCTCAATCCTCTCAGTTCCGGGACGAGCCTGGTGGCATACCGCTGAATCTTCTCTAACTTTGTCTTGTGTTTAACTAGGTATGGACTCCAGGCTGGAGCTGCATACTCCAGGATTGGTCTTACATAAGTGGTATACAGGGTTCTGAAAGAATCCTTACACAAATTTCTAAAGGCAGTTCTTATGTTGGCCAGTCTAGCATATGCCGCTGATGATATTCTTTTGATGTGGGCTTCTGGGGACAGGTTCGGTGTGATATCAACCCCCAGATCTTTCTCTCTATTTGACTCTTGTAGGATTTCCCCTCCCAAATGATACCTTGTGTTCAGCCTCCTGCTCCCTTCTCCTAATTTCATCACCTTACACTTTCCCGAGTTGAACTTTAGCAGCCATTTTCTAGACCATTCCTCCAGTTTATCCAGGTCATCCTGTAGTCTCTGTCTATCTTCATCCGTTTTGATTCTTCTCATAATTTTTGCATCATCAGCAAACATTGAGAGGAATGAGTCTATACCCTCCGGAAGATCGTTCACATATATTAGAAACAGGATGGGACCAAGTACTGAGCCCTGTGGGACTCCGCTGGTGACATCTCGCCACTCTGGTACAGTACTCTTGCAAAACAGAGTACCCCCAGAGAAGTCATCACTTCCTGATGTTATAGTGGAAAGGAACTCTTTCCCCCACCCCCCTCCAAACAGGAACACCTCTCTTCCTCCCTCCTCCCCTCCCCCTTCTTCATCTTCCATATGCCAACAAGAGTCATCAGTAAAGGTAAGCAATAACTTGTACATACAGTACTCTAGTACTCAAGATTTTGGTGAATTAAGTCTAAAATTTACTTTGAAGTTAATATTTTTGGGTGTGTGGAACGGATTAATTAAATTTACATTATTTCTTATGGGGAAATTTGCTTCGGTTTTCAAATTTTCGCCTTATGAACCGTCTCTGGGAACGGATTAAACTCTTAAATGGAGGTACCACTGTAATTGTATTATATATAGTTAATATTATGTACTGAAGGGCACCTAGCATCTTCAATTAATGGATATACAGTACATAATTTGTATTCCCATGCATATACAGTACTCGTGTATGCATGTAAACACCCGTAATTTATGTGGCTTGAGGCAACTTTCTTGGCAAGATCAAACTTCGTAAGGTCATTGTTGTTTTTGAGCCACGGACATAAAACAAACCTTGATGGTTTGTTTTACCTAAAGAATTTATATAATGCCCTTCCACTTTGTATACATACCTGCAGCAAAGGACTATAATATAACTATCTTGAATATACCAAGGCTGGGCTTGGACTAGAAGAAATCCCGAAACTCTCTGCAGGTACATGTTTGGTAGTGGTCGTGGCAGGTTGGTTTTTGACACCAAAATGCAAATGCACAGTTAAATGCTTTCAATACTTGTACGTAGTGTGAGTTTGCCCTAGGGGTGAATTTTGTTTACATACCGGTTGGACAGTACAAAAATTAAATGTGCAGTTCAAGGGTTAAGATACATTATCTTCGTGTACTTGGTTTTATCAGAGTACATCAGGTGCTAAATGTCTAATCTTTCAAGTTGCCAATAATGCTAAATGAAAGGAAGCATGTATAACATGAAAGTACTGTAGTAGAAAGATGTACTAAAGTAATGATAAGAAATATGTAGTATGATTATTTTATCACCAAGCTGACATGGTCAACAAAGATAACCTGGTGGTGAACACACACAGGTCCATCTAAGAAGTGTTTGCCAGGTGCTAAGAATACAGTGTTCTGTAATTGGATATGAAAGGGTGCTAAGGTGAAATAATTATCATGTTGACTTGTACAATACATTGTTCTAGAGTTGACGTACATGTTAGTTACTTAAGGATGTGTGGAATGTTATTTACATTTGCAAATATTGTATAATTTTGATGTATACCTGAAAATGAGTAATAACTACAGAATGTTAGTTTAAATTTAATCATTATTTTTCCAAAAGGGCTGAATGTTGTGTTATTGAAGGGAGTCATCACATTTTTAAGAGTTTGATCATTCATTTTTCCCATGTTTTTGCCAACTTCACTGTGAAATTGATGTGCTACCATTTGGTATGATGGACAACTAGGAGAACCGGTGTATAGTGTGTTTCCATCAATAGATTGGTTCTCATTTGTAGTATTTATGAGATTGCAGCTCTTAAGAGTTTGTCAAAGGTGGGACCATGAGTGAATGGAGCTATTTGACTTTCCCCATGGGGGAAAATTGTAGTTTTAACACACTATTGTCTGTGATATCTTAAGCTTCTTCCATTGAACACTTTAGGAGATAATCAGAATATGCATTTACATACGAAACATTTTTTTGAGGGATCCATGATAGGCAGGTTCAAAGTTGGAAGGTTTCACTCGAAAGGTCATTATTGTTCATATAAAAGCAAGTACAGTTTGTACTGTATTAAGTTGTTAATGGTATTTTCAGGCTGTGAGCTTGTTCAGCAGTGCCCTTCAGTCTTTGCAGTTAGGCCTTGTCATTAACCAGTTTGGTCTTGGAGAGGATGCTGTTTTGGCTGCCTCGTCATGTGATACGGAAGCATTTATTAAGGTTGGTTGCATACATTGTGTTCACTATGCGTTGGCCAATACCTCTTGCTAAGACTGTTCCTCTAAATATGTATATAATGTCTTGAGAAAATATAAATAGAACAATATTTTATTTTGGGCTGGGACATTTACAAAGGTGTGTTTGGAAGCAAATGTTGTTTATAAGCATTTTAATTGTTTAAAATATAACGGATAGATTTGAGTCATTAGTATGAAAACTTTGTATGGGAGAAGACTTTTAATGAGAATTTACAGTTTAAAAGGAAAACTGTGAAGGTGGATTTTCTGTTGGGGGAAGGATGGGGGGACATTTTTTGTTAAACATAAAGCACTACTATCCTCTGATTTAGTAGTTGTCACCACGTGGGGTAGTAATGTAGAGCGGACACGTGTAGTCAGTACGGTTCGCAGGAATTGTATGTGCTAGTTTCGTTGAAAAGTTACCATTTTATTTGTCTGAACCTCTATATAGATACCCATCTTCTTTGCATGTCTCGGTATTTACCGAGTCTGTATAACCAGGTCTGGGAGTCGTCATCGGTCCCTGAGGACTAGCTCGGTGCCTTTATACTCCCTATTTGGAAACCGGGGTCTCTCGGGACACCCCTTCCCTAAGAACTTCCGTCCTATTGCCCTGACAAGTTGTCTGCAAACTAATTGAATGAATAGTCAGTGTTCGTCTGGTGTGGTTCTTGAAACACTTTCACCAACTTTCCCCCTTCTCAATTTGGTTTTCGCAAGTGCCGCAGCACGACTGATGTCCTGGTGAACTTGAGGTCTATATTTGTACTGCTTTTGCTGCAAAGACCTCTGTTGTTGCTGTCCTTTTTGACCTGGGAAAAGGCTTATGACACCACCTGGAGATACCATATTGTTTCCCAACTTCG
>WNGS01007903.1:0-12028 GCA_020271785.1 Procambarus virginalis
GCAAATCTAACCTTAAATGCTAAAAAGTGTCATTTTGGCCAAGGCACAGTGATGTACCTCGGTTATGAAATGGGCCAAGGGAAAGTGTTACCTCGGCAAGATAAAATCAGTGACATTCTGGACTATCCAGTGCTCAGGTCTAAAAAGAACATTCAAAGGTTTATCGGTAGTGTGCGTACTACCGACGCTTTTGTCAGAACTTTCCAGTGTGGCCACTCCTCTCACAGATTTGTTGCGGAAGGCCGTTAAATTTAAGTGGTAATTGGACTGTGCAGAGGCATTTAAAAATTTGAAATTGATCTTAGCTTCCGCCCCCAGTGCTTGCTAGTCCAAGGTTCGACCGTTCGTTTAAAATTCAAGTTGACACTTCTGACTCGGGTGCTGGTGCAGTGTTGTTGTTGCAAACTGGGGATGATCAAGTGAAACACCCAGTATATTATTACTTTGTGAAATTTGACAAGGCGCAGCGCAATTATTCGGTGATAGAAAAAGAGGCGTTGGCGCTAGTGCTAACATGCAAAAAGTTCGAAGTTTACTCACAGGTAATATAGTGGAAGTGTTCACAGACCATAACCCATTAGTTTTCATGAATCAGATGAAGCAGAAAAATAAACGCATTCTCAGGTGTGCATTGTACCTACAGGACTTTAATCTATCAATTATCCACCTACCGGGCCGACTCATCGTGATAGCCAACGCTCTGTCCCGCTTGCCTGAGTAACATTCACCTGAGTCGCAGGAAGCCATACCAAATGTCATGCTTTAGTTATTTTTTCTTAGGTTCTCCTGTGACATTAAATATCCCGTGGTCCAATTTATTACTTCCTTTTGTTTTAATTCCCTTGTATTTTTTTTTTTTGGCAGAGAAATTGTTGTTTGATGATTTTCTCATTATGTCATGGATTTCCTTTTATTCTCTGTTACTCTTACAAAAAAATATGACTATTATTCTAGTAGTCACATATTTTTTTTCTCTCTGAAGGGGGGACGGAGTGTTACGACCCTGGGTCATTTAGATGGAATCCAGAGGTCAAATTTTGAGCTTATTAAACTACTTCATAGTCTAACACACTTCGCGAGCTGCATATGTGGTATCTTCCCTGCCAGACGGTAAGACTATTCT
Organism: Procambarus virginalis; assembly: GCA_020271785.1. Lineage (NCBI taxonomy): Eukaryota > Metazoa > Arthropoda > Malacostraca > Decapoda > Cambaridae > Procambarus > Procambarus virginalis. Next base: position 1,124 of record WNGS01007903.1, read on the forward strand.
TGTTTCTCAAGAGTCTTAAAGATTGAGCTTGGGGTTGATTATTAAATAATAAAATAGGCACCAACTATGATTTACTAATACTGTCTAATCAATTGTAAAGCAAACCTGAGTAAAATTAGTATCGGGCACCGGTATGCATTAGTGAAACAGTCTGCCGGCAGCATAGCTTTCGGAGAGGGAGAAGAGAGACTCGCGCGCCCTTCTCTGCTGGCTGGCTGTGGTGATAGGAAGTGCCTCTCCTTCCTCTTATTTATTTATTTCTGTGTCTGCGTCTGGTTAAGTCATCTTTGCTATTCTTTATGGTTATATTTTTGGCATACCCTTGTTCTATGTGTAGAGTAGTACCTGGGGTGTAGTAAGTGTTTTAAAGTGTTTATATACTAGTTATTCCAAAGGAGGTCTCAGTGGAACCACGGGTCCCCTACCCTAAGCTGACTCTAACTTCAAGTGTTTTATAGTAGAGCTTTACCAAGCTTGTTTTCAGTGTAAACATTGTATCCTGCCTATGTGGACCAAGGCTTTTAACGTAAGATTGTGTGTAAAGTTAGTATTATATTGTTATTGTGTGTGTTGTGTATGGGGGGTGTTAAGGGGTTAATAAATATGTAAGTTTGAGACAGAGTATCCCTTTTTCCTGTGTGGGAGTACAATAATCTATCCTAGACTTATCAGGGTGTAGTAGCAAGTATTTACTACTGTGGATATTTTATTTTGGGGGGCCGGGCCTTTTAGTTCTCCATATCTTGATACCTCTGTTTCTACTTACCCTTACCCCTTAATAGTACCAGTTCCCCACAGCAAGCCCACCATTTTCGTAACACAGATCATTGATATATATAATAACATAAATAAATAATAAATATGTGTTTATTTAGGTAAGGTACATACATACAAGAGATTTTAAAAGATTTATGGATTTATAGATAGAGCTAGTACATACAATGCCTAAAGCCACTATTACGCAAAGCGTTTCGGCAGGAAAAACATTATGACTAAAGCTTAATACTAATTGAGTATAAAGAATAAATGTGTTGAGAACAAATAAAAATAGAGATAAAAAAGTGGGGAAACATGGCTGAAAAATCAGCACAAATACAATTAGGTCGACAAACAGCGTTGTTTAAAAAAAAACAGACATGGATTGACAATAGAGGGGTGAGGTAGGTTACAGGGAATTTATTAGGTAGTGCTTCATTTTCATCTTAAGCTGGTTGAGAGAGGTACAGTCTTTAACATGGTTGGGAAGGTCATTCCACATTCTGGGTCTCTTGATTTGTAGAGCATTTCTAGTTTGATTAAGTCGTACTCTTGGAATATCAAAACTGTATTTATTTCTGGTGTGGTGTTCATGGGTTCTGTTACAACCTTCAATGAAGCTTTTGAGGTCAGGATTGGCATTTCAGTTCAGCGTTTTATGTATGTATAATACACATGAGAGAATGTGCAGTGACTTAATATCTAACATATTCAGAGATTTGAGTAGGGGTACCGAGTGATGTCTGGGGCCAGAGTTGGATATTGTCCTAATAGCAGCTTTGTGTTGAGTAATTAGAGGACGTAAATGATTTTGGTTAGTAGAACCCCAAGCACAAATACCATAGTTGAGATATGATTAGATGAGGGAGTAATAGAGAGTCACCAGGGCAGGGCGGGGTACATAATATCTGATCTTAGAAAGAATGCCAGCAGTTTTTGAAACTTTTTTTGATATATTTAGAATGTGTCCCTGGAAATTCAGCTTGTGGTCAATGAGATCGCCAAAGAATTTGCCATCTAATTTATTACAAATTTGGGTATTGTTTATTTTGAGATTTATTTGATTAGAGGATTTTAGTTGTGACTTGTTTCTTTAGCATAGGACAGTGGGTGTTATAAAGGCTGAGAGTTTTTTGAAGTAATGATTGAACTGCTAGGTTGATGTCCCCTATGTTCCCTAATTCAGATTCCCAGTTGATATTATCAGCAGCAGCTATAAAATTGAATATAGCAGTTTCATTGTGCAGCCTAAAGCTTATCTCCCTTGCCTCTAGAGGTGGTTTGTTAATGTTGGTTAGGAGAAATATGGGGTGATGGTCTGTAGTGCTATCGGTGATTATACCTGAAGTAAGTGGAGATGTTATGTTGGTCCAGATGTGATCAAGAGCCGTGGCAGTACTGTCAGTGATTCTAGTAGGTCAAGTGATTACGGGTATGAGGAAGCATACCCGTGAGGAAGCATACCCCGTGAGGAAGCAAATAAGAAATAGAAGAGGTTCTAAGATGCTGCCCTGTGGCACTCCAACGGTTATTGGTAGAGTGGAAGAGGTTGTGGCAGACTGTCACTAACACAGGATCGGATATAGTCCAGGGCAAGGCCTCGAATTCCATAATGATGGAGTTTAAGTAAGAGGTAGTTGTGATTAACAGTATCAAAGGTTTTTCTTAGGTCAATGAAGAGTCCAATCGGAAACTCATTTTTGTCAAGGGCTGAGTAGATTACGTCAAGGAGGCTAATGATTGCATCATTGGTGCTCTTTTGGGACCGGAAGCCAAACTGGCAGGGGCTGAGTATGTCGAATTTTACGAGGTAGGAATAGAGTTGTTTGTAGATAATTTTTTCAAATATTTTTGATAGAATGGGTAGGTTTGATATTGGTTTAAAATTGTTTATGTCCGCTGGATTGCCACTTTTATGAACTGGCGTTACTCTTGCTTTTTTAAGGATCTCAGGCAAGGTATGACACTATGTATTTCTTGAACAAAAGAGCTACGGGTAGGGCAAGGGCATGGGAGGCGCTCTTGTATACAATGGACGGAATTTCACTGGTGTTCCCAGCTTTGGTTTTTAGAGAGTGGATGATGGACACAACATCTGCCGGGCTGACTGGTGAAAGGAGAAGAGAGTTTGGATAGCTGCCCGAGAGATATGTGTTGATATGTGTCTGAGTCTGTGGGATTTTTCTGGCAAGATTAGCACCAACCGATGAAAAGAAGCTATTAAATTCATTTGCCATTTCTAAATCAGATGACGGTGTATAGCCATCGTTATAGAGTTTTATTTGGTTTTGTGAGTGTTGTTTAGTTCCTAGGATACTAGAGATGGTTTTCCATGTGCCTTTCATGCTGCCTTTTGTTGTGTTGTCAGCCCAGTGGCCCTCAACCCTTCCTGATACGAGAGATGACTAAGATCTGGTATGATTTTTGTTGCCCAGTGTTGCATCTTCTCCAGAGCAGTACTTATGTCTTTCTGAAGATAAGGTCTCAATGCCTGTATGCAATAATCCAGGTGGGGGCGCACCAGAGATTGAAACAGATTCTCTGGAGTATTTATTTATTTATTTATTTATATACAAGAAGTTACATTGGGGGTTAACAGAGAATATAGAAAATAAGTTGAATTAACATTCTTACAAAGCCACTAGCACGCATAGCGTTTCCGGCAAGTCCTTAAATTTGCAGAAATTTGTTGATAAATTAACAGTAAAATTGATAAAAATGTTAGCAGGTATTTTACAGCTTTTCTTTACAGGAACAGATAATTTTAAGTAAAATATTTACAGTAAAATCAACAAAAATGATTACAGGTAATTTGAAGAAATTTTGACACGAAAGCAGATCAGAATAATACACAATAATAACAATACACAATAAAGACAAATACCTTTTTGATATTCCAAGAATACGACTTAATCAAACCAGAAATGCTCTACAAATCAAAGGGCCCAGAATGTGGAATGACCTTCCCAACCATGTTAAAGACTGTACCTCTCTCAACCAGTACACTTTCGCACCAATATGTTGGTTGAGCGCGACATATTTTTCTCTTGAATGCACCCAAATGCCGCGCTCAAGCGGCATTTGAAAAAATATTTCAATAAGATCCAATTCTTATCCGATCGACTTGGGGATAGTATAAACATGTTCGACATGATATTTCCTTTTCTCTAATAGCCACATTGCTATTTGGGAGAAAGACATCATCGTGGTAAGTTAGTTTAGTTCATTTATTATGCACCCCATACCCATCCCGTGGGGGCGTGAAAGTAGGAAAGGTTACAGAGGCACATAATGGGCTCAGGGACTGAACCCCACAATTCATTTAGCTAAGCAAGTTACAATCTTGATGAGCTAGTTACAAATTCAATATAAGTCGTCACATCAACAATGGGTTCGAGATCGACCTCAAGTACAGGTTCTAAATTAAGCAACTGACATATGTGGAGAGCTAGTGTCACAATTTATATGTTTGTCCTGCACACCGCCCCCCATCCAGTGGGCAGCGGTGGATAGGTTACAATCACTTAGTTACTACCTACAGTTAGCAAACTGGGGATATTTGGCTAAAATTTCTGGTAGCAGATCATTTTGAATGAAATATTTACACATCGCTGGAACATTGGTTATAGAATTGTCTCTAAATTCACGTATCTTTTCGCACTCCATCACATAGTGACGGAGGGTGTGCGAATAATTTTGTTGACACAGTTTACATTTGGTCAGGTCTACATCGGCAGATAATGAGAATTCCCAGAGATACTTGTAACCGAGTCTAAGCCGAGCAGCAGTAACATCTAGAAGTCTGCTGATTTTATTGGATGATCCATAGATGTGTGGCTCCTCTTGCATGATAGTATGATGATAGATGGAATTACTGGTGTCAATTTCACTTTGCCTCAGATCTACAAGATCTTGTTGAAGTTCTCGGTGTACTGCTGCTCTCAGATTGCTCATTGACAATCCAAGGTTACACTCAACGGCTCCTTTAAAGGCAGATTCTTTGGCTAACTTATCAGCTCTATCATGCATTCGGAGGCCAACATGAGATGGAGACCACATGAAATGGACTCTGTTACCATCCTTAATAATTTTGTTGTTTGTGTCTAGCTTCGGACACGAGCATGTTACAGTTATGTCTTAAAGAGTTGAGAGCATTTAAGGATGATAAGGAGTCACTTACAATTAATGTATCAAGTTTGGAGACTTGTACACATTTCAGTGCAAGGAGCAAGGCAAATAGTTCAGTCTGAAGGGTAGAGGCCCAGTTGTTTATACGGACTCCCCACTCAAAGTACAAGCCATCGCCCATTGTCAGAACCAGGACAGCTGCACCGTGGTGCGGTGTAGGGAACCATCAGTGTATATGATTTGAGAGAGAGAATGCTCTGTGGACAGAGCATCAATATGGCTTAAGGCGTTGAGCTTTGCCTCAAGACGAAGCTTGGGCTGATCTCTAATTTGCTTCTTTGGGTGGAAAGGGAGGGATTAAAATGGAAAGGGTGTAACTCCCACGGTGCAGGAAAGTGCCGTTGTTTTCTCTTGGTACAAATCTGAACCTGATACATTCTGAGTTGAGTTCCAGTTTTTGTTATCCATTTGGAACAATGCTGATCTTCAATAAAGTAATTCTGGAGGGCTTCTGTGCAAGGATTAGGATGAGTTAGCCTAAGCATTTTTATACCAATTTGACAGTTAATTTCAGTAACACGATCAACAACGCTCAGAATATTAAGTTCCTTTCTCATATTAAGTATCTTTGTGGTACGAGGGCACCCAAGGATTATCCTCAAGGCTTCGTTCTGCAATTTTTCAAGCCCTCCAAGCTTTCTTTCAGGCATCAAAACAAGCAGAGGTGCAGCATAATCCACTAAAGATCTGATGTATGCAAGGTACATCATTTTGACAATTCTGACATTGGCACCATAGCCTGAGTGATAACCTGCAACAGCCTTGAGAGCTCGGAGCCTCTCTTTATACTGACGACAGAGTCTGAATACAACAGGACCATACAGTGGCACCTCAAGGCCAAGGTATTTGAATCTGTTTACATAGTCAAGCTGGGAGCCATCAGATAGTTGCATCTTGCGAACAGCTCCTCCCTGCCTGGGTGGGCGCCGATTTAGTATCTTTGTTTTCTCTGCTGAGATAATTAAACCTAGGTCCTGACATGAATCTAATACAGAGTTAAGAGTGTTCTGCGTGTTAGCATACCCGTGGTGTGTCATCAGCATACCCAGTGGTGTGTATCATTATATCATCAGCATAGCTAATGATGTGGACGTTGGGTTTGCTCGGTATAGAGTTTAACAGCGTGTTTATTAAGATATTAAATAAGGTAGGACTGAGGACACCACCCTGCGGGGTACCTAGTTCAAAGTCTCTTGTTACACTCCTATGCCCCTGGAAAATACAGATGACTTCCTGTTGGATAAGTAACCCCTGATCCAACAAAGAAGCCGACCACCAATATTCATTCTTGCAAGCTCACTCAAGATAACATGTCTATTTGCAATATCAAAGGCAGACTTAAGATCTAGGAAGGTGGTATATGACTTTTCAGTGTGCAGGGTAAGAAAGGTGGTGATGCAATGATGCACACTCCTTCCATGCATGAAGCCATATATCTGGGGGGATAGCATGGTTCTTATTCTATGGAGGAGACGGTTTAGGACCATTCTCTCGAATGTTTTGCAAATGCAGCTAGTAAGGGAAATTGGGCGGAAAGCATTCTCTTGATTTGGCTTGGGAATTGGAATGATTATACTGTTGGTCCAAGAGATAGGAAGTTCCCCAGTAACATAGCTCATATTATACAGCTCAAGCAGGGGATTCCCTGGTACTAAAGGGAGCAGACGCAATATGTCATAAGTGATACCATCTTCACCGGGGGATGTGGCTTTGCCTTTGTTTAGGGCCGCGAGTAATTCAAACTCAGTGAATGGCACGTTGCATTCATCTTCCTTGTGGAGCATGAAGTCAACGAGCCTTTCTCGATCTCCGTAACCAGCATTTAATCTGAACTGTATGTCTGGGGGAAGATTATTGAAGCTAGAGGTGGTTGCCCAAGCATCGACTAACTCGTTTGCTCTGTGTAGAGGGTGAGGGTGTGCTACTTGGCCGATCTTATCGCCTTTAATTCTTTTAATATCCTTCCATGCCTGGCTGAGGGGGGTGTGAGAGTTGAGACTGTTAACAAAAGTTTCCCAGTTATCTTGCCTGAGCTCTGTCATGCGCTCCCTCGCCTTGGCTAGGGCTTTCTGAAAGAGCTTGAGCATTGCTGGCGTACGTGTTTCCCTATATGCAAGTCCAACTCGTCTGGCAGTGCGTTTCAAAGTACGCAGTTTGGGGTCATTGTAATAGGCATGACGTTTATTACCTTTCATGTCGTTCCGACTATTGGATGGTGCAGGGGGCCGACCTAAAGGGTCAGCAAACATCTGAATGCTCTGTACTAGATCGTCGTTAAATGTCTGGACTGTGGAGGGATCATAAGTGCTGTACCACTCTGACACATGAGCAACAAAGTCTTCACGTCGAGCAGGAGGAACACTGAGCCGTTTGCGTTTGAAAGTTCCACCGGCAGGATGGTATTCCTATACATAGAGTAGTCAATCTAGGGTGATGATCTGACAACAAATCTGTTACAATAGATGATGTGCACCAGACGTGAGAGACGTTGAAACCAACACAGAGGTCTAGAATGCCTCCACAAATATGCGTGGGTTCAAGGTCACCCACAATCTGCACATCTTGGTGACTATTTAGTAGCGACAGCAGTTGATTCCCATTACCGTTACTGAAGCGAGAGCCGCCAATGTCCTTGTGTCTAGCATTGTAGTCACCAAGAATGATGGTGGCTCTGCTTGAGCGCAGGCCGGAAGATCAATATAATTTAACTTTCCTGCTGGAGCATATAGATTAAATACATTGAGGACAGAGTTGCCCACATAGATCCTCACTCCATGATACTGTTGACCGGCAGTTTGTTTTTCTGGCAGAAGTTGATGGGGTAGGGATTGTTTGATGTATAGAATGCAAGAGTTACTGGATCTGAGGTTGTAAGAAACAAATGAGGGCAATTTCGGGGGTGAGGATCTTGCGGGAACTCTGCACTCCTGGAGACATACAATATCGATGTGTTCAGTTGTTACTTTGTGATGTAAATCTGAGAACCTTTTTTGAGGGATGCAATGTTCCAGCTAAGGATGGATAACTTAGTTATTGTGCATTTAAAGTCAGCATTATATATTGATATTATTAGTTCACTTAATATATGTTATCTATATACATATTATCTATTGCACTACGGTATAAGTCCAGGAACATTTTTTAGTTTTTTACCAATGTCACACATTTGTATCCAATGGTCTAGTACAATTTGTCGGTCATTTCCAGCTATAGAGTCGTTTTGAACATACTTTAGCACAACTTGGCAGTTAACCTGCGTGGAAGGGCTCCACTACACAAGATTTCAAGATCACTAGAAGTTTCCCCTGATGGGCAAGCGAACACATGTTTGGAGGGTTCAGGGGTGGAAGGGGAAGTTTGCAGTCATTGCTTACAAGTCCCCTCATACACGTGAGCATCGTCGAAATATCGCTGGTGGATTTTTTCTCATGTTGGAGTTGCTCTTGCAGCCGCTCCGTTTGCTGCTGTGACTGCTGCTGGTGTTCCTGCAACCGGTCACGAAGGGCAACCACTGCTTGAACAGTGGAGCAACCCAAGGGCGAGGTGGTAGGGAGGCTGAGGTTGCGATCTGTCTCATTTTGATCCAGTTCCTTATCCCCCACTTCCAGTTGACTGTGGGGTCCAGCTGTGGATGGTGGTCTCACAGTAGGTGACATTATCCCAGAACCAGGAAGTGGCCACTCTACATCAGGGGAAGGCCCACCACTGGCAGAAGATGCAGCACCTGGTTCTTGTGGGGGAGCTGGGATGATGGCAGGAGTCTTCGGTCTAGTCCCCTTGTGCACTTCATAATTATCAGGTGGTGAGTTTGGCAGCCAGCTGGAGCGAACATCACCTCCAGATGGCTCTGAACAGCGAGTGGGACTGATTGCAGCATTTGGCAACTGCTCTACATGGTGGGTTGAAGGGTATGGCGAGTTGTGTCAACACCTCCGGGAGGCAGGTTCCTGGCACCTGACGGGCAGGCGCAGGTTGAACAGACACCTGTCGTCTGGCCCCGTGGTGCACTTGGTGCTTGGCAGATGGTGAAGTATTTGGTATCCAGCTGCTACGAACACTACGTCTGGTGGCTCTGCACAGGAATTAGAGCCGGCAGCTGTACCTGGCAACCGTCCTCCCGGGTGGGCGGGGCCGGGCACCTGGCCGTAAGCAGCTGGTCGCTTGACACAGTCAAGGTGCCAGGCTTGAACACCGCTCCTGCCACAGTTTATGCATTTTTCACTTACTGACTGCAGTTCCTTTATGAGTTTAAAACACATCTCAGATTTATGAGGTTCACCACACACGGCACAAAAAAAGTTTTTGCTTGTGCAGTACCTGGCCACGTGACGTCCCCATCGTTGACACTTATAACACCTACGAGGGGGAGGGTTGTAGAGGGCAATGTTATAGTGCCGACCTAAAGCTGCTCTAGAGTAAATTCTGTCCGGTATAGGCGTGGCACCTTTCCATGTGGCAGCTATGAGGCCATTTCTCAGACGTTTAGAGTTTACAATATTTTCATCACAAAGATATTCAGGCTTAATGAGTTTATTAACATTGAATATGACAATGCTTACTTTTGGACGCCTAGGTGCTGCATTTTTCATTTTAATGCCTGCATACTCTGTGTTAGCAACACATTTACAAAAGTACTGTCGTTTGTAACGAAGACATAGTCACTTTCATCTCTAGGTAACCTAATGACCTTATCATAATGTGCCTCAGAGGCTTCACAAAACCACTGCACTTTTCTCTCTACTGTGGTTCCCAGAGGAAAATCTAGCCGTACATGTCTGGCAGCAGCCGAATTTGGTGGGTTTGATCGTGCCCTTCTGAACTGCTTACGGCGCTGACTTCTACTCATTTGCACGTGAATCCCCATCATCTGCACCGCCTTCTGATGTGTCGTGGGTCACCACTGAGGAGGTGGCACCATCTTTAGAAAACAATTGACGAGCGTGCGATGGGTCCACAAAGTCACTATCTGGCAACGGCGATGTGCTGCCCGGCACCTTATCCGGGGCAGTTGCCATGGCGTTAAAGACACAACACCTATATGCAGAGTATTATGGTACACTCGCTCCACAGTGAACCACAAAGCAGCACATCAACAAATGGCCTATTCACAGGGTGGAAGGGGCCGCCAACCATCAAACAAGATCAGCAGAAATAAATCGGCCAGCCTGCATATATGAGGCTCACTATTTTCAAGGTCACAGCGCACCTTGCAGGTTGGCGCGCAAAGATTTGAAGTTGTTGGTGGACATGCATAAGTATCTGCTTAACAGATACTTAACACTCGACAAAAACTTGACATACACAGGCAACAAACCGTAGTACTTGAGAGCTGGCGGAGAGATGTGCAAGAAGCATGTTGATCATGAAGGCGTTCCTGGCATAATATCCTCATTCCCGGGCGGGCGAGGTGCTAGGCCTAACAGAGCGTGCCACACCAGTGCCCTTACACTTTGTATATTCACACAGTTTTGTAATTAAAGTTTCTAACCACACTCAATCGTCACAGCACTATTTCACATCAACTAATGTAGAATGAGAGTTGAGAGTTAAGGCATGACTCAAAGTATCTCCACTGAACTGAGGCTGCATTGTTTCGTGGTCACTAACGTCTTCGATCGAAGAACAAGGCAAACACGGCTCAGCGGTAGTATGACGCAAGAGCTATTGTCGTGTACCTGATACACGTGTGGTTTAGGCCCCACAGGCGAGTGAGGAGGGGACGCTTGAGGCCTGATCAACAGCCTCCCCTCGCTGGTCAGCAACACAGCTACAAATGCCACTTGTAATTCACCAGTGCAGGTGATAACCAAGTTTCAGACACACCTGGTGTGTATGTGTGTGTCCCAGATTGGTTATTAGGCTTCGTAACTGTCGGAGGTACAATTACACCCCCGATAACGAGTGCAAACACAGGGGAGGACCCTCAGACGTCCGTCCCCTACGCTGCCTATGACACGACTG
>WNGS01007903.1:18629-38474 GCA_020271785.1 Procambarus virginalis
ACAAGGTGATGAGGAACAGGATATGGTTTTGTTCGTACGCTTGCTGCTCTAGCAAAGGTATGCGGTAACCCTCTAATTTGCTACTTTAGTGACGTCAGAGAGTACCTCCTTGTACTCTGCTACCAGTCGAGTAACTGGTCGACTTGATCTTCAGACAGCTGATCATCAACCTTAACATCTCGGTGTGTCTCTGCTGCTGTGATTGAAGAGACCTGGCTGACCTTCCTCCTCGTCGGCGGTTATCACTGAGACACCGGCGATCGTTGCTGAGAGCAGAGGGTGGTCGATCGGCCCTGTCGATGTCGAGCCCTGTGGTCCTCTCCTGTTTTTACGTCTTACATGCTGCTTCTTCGGCTTGTTGGATCCATCTGCAGGAGGGTCCTCGTAGCGTTTGAGCATGTGTTCTTTTGCTTTCTCTCCCTTATACTTCAACTGGGTGAGGGTGTGGTCACTCCTGTGACGTCATCCCCGGGCAAGTGTCCTTGGCATCAGCTGACTGACGGCGGCTGCGCGCCTTACTCTCCCCCGTTTTCTTTGAGGGTGGACTCGGGCAATCAGAGATTCCGGGAACATTTCCCAATAAAAGTCCATATACAGCACGTTCCTGTTGAACGGCACGGATTTTACCTTTGATGTAAGGTGTGTCGACCCACACATACACCTCCACCATCTCTTAGTATAGCCATTTGGGAATTTGACATAGACATGTCTACCTGTCTCAGATCCTGGCTGTACTAGGCTCTTCTTACCATGTGAGTAGTGGCGCCTTTGTCACGGAAGATTTTCGCCGATTTTCCGTTAACATTTCCGTCCACCACCTCAAGGGTCCAAGCTAGTGGATCCTTTCTGACGTTGGGATGATTCTTACCACTTGAGCTCACACCTGCTATGTAACCTGATTTCGGTTTTACCTTGCAATCAGCTGCACGATGACCTGGCTTACCACAGGTGTAGCACTTGTGCACCTGCTTGTTGGAGGAGTTTCCCTGCTCCCCCGACACACCAGTCTTAAGCTTAGCTCTATCGCCAATACCTGTAGCATGATGCTTCTCGTGCGGCTTCACCCCTTTCACCTGTCTCCTGGCCCCAGCCCACAGATCAGCTTGCTTGGCCATAGACAGATTTGACACAATTTCTTGCTCTTTGAGCTTGACACGCAGAGACGATTCGCATGCTTCTAAGAACTGTTCACGAATCATCAATTGATAGAACTCCATGCTCCCAGGAGCAGTCTCCATGAGTTCACAGTAACGGTTTAGACTCGATTCTAACCGCTGTAACATGAGCACATATGTCTCACCTTTTTGCAATTGAGCTCTACGGAAATTCTCTAGCATCCGGTCTGCAGTTATGCCAAAACCGTTCAGCAGCGCTGTTGTCAATGCCTCGTAATCTCCGCGCTGGTGCGGACCCAGACTGTGGTAGATAGTTAATGCCCTACCCTTTAACAATGCACTAAGAGCGAGTGCCACACTTTTGATCTTTCCCACCCGCAATCAGCGGCGTGACCTTCGAAACGCTTGATGTATGCATCCATCGAGTCGTCCCTCTCATCAAAGTTAGCTAGTTTAGGTAGTTTGACAGTCTTACCTTGTTCAACGTTAGTCTCCGTTGAACGACCACTTGTCTGGTCATCCTGCCTTACTTGCAACTGCATGCGAGCTATGCGTTCAGTACTTTCTCGGTTCTGCTGATCAGTCCAGCGTTTGTTTTCTCTCTCTTGCTGATCAGTCCACAGTTTACTTTCTCTGTCCTGCTGATCAGTCCAGAGTTTCATAGCTTGCTCTGCTACTTTATTCCCTTCGAATCCCAACTCCCTAACTTGGTTACGGTATTCCTCTAAGGTGAATAATTGCGAGCCTGTAATACCTACTCTTTGAGTTGGTGTCGTCCACAAGGACCTTTTGGGCCGAGATTCTTCCCATAGAATCCCCCCAACGGAGTATTTAAAGGGCTAGATTCCCGCGTGACTCCGTTTTCTTCCGCAGCGCGCGTGATTCTAGTGACATCATTCTCGGTGACGTCACCCACAGGGGTCTCTACCTCCAAGTTCTCTCTCACTGGGGTCTCACCACCGATAGCTTCATCCAGTGTGATGAGACTCGTGCACGCCACCTCAGCACTACCCTGCCCGTGTGCTTGTAGCATCACCTCTTCCACGGCCCTCATGTGCTGTTCCACTCGTTCCTTACACTCTAGCTCAGTAAGAGTGTCGTAGTCGTCAGGTCTACGAGCGGTTAAGGCCAAGTGAAGATGCAGGTAGCGCTGTTTGTACTCTACACACTCAGACATACTGGTGGTGTGTGTACCTAACAGGGTGTTAAACATCCTCTGAATACTGCTCGTCACTTTTGAATTTTCAGGGAAAATTAAGTGCGAAATTTTACTGTACAACCTAGCTCATAGGTTCCAACTAAGCCTAACACGTTGGCCGCCAGATGTGGGGGTTTTTCTTTTTTTTGCTGTCACGACTGCAATGTGTACGTCGCCAATGTACATGTGGCAGACGCTTCACGAAGCTGTCGGAATTAGCAAAATAGAAAATACGAGAGCAACCGTACAGGGCCTGGGAGCAAGGTCGAGTTAGAGTCCTTGTGGGTCTCTTCTCAGACTAGCCTCACCTGGTCCTGCTCCACGTTGGTCGTTGGAATCTCCTCAATGATGTAACACTTTAAGGGACTCCTAGGGTCCTCATCAAATTTATAGTTTAGTGACTTACAGGCAACTCGGTGTTGAAGACACCTAGAGCTGAAGGCTTGAGTAATATTGGCAGTATTCAGAAGTGGTTCAACGGAAACACCGCATAAAGCTTAACAGTAGTTTATTTACTAACTTAACCACTAATACACAGGGTGCTTGATTTACTTTCGATTGGCGTCAGCAAAGCTATGGTTGCATTAGCGAGACTCTTGACGTCTGGCTAATCGACTCGTATCCACTCGTGGAGAAACACCTAACTTAACACAGTTGACAGCCAATCATTAACACGGCAACCTAACTGCCGGTATGCAAAGGGATCACAAGAGTTCCAACCGGATACTCGGTAATGATGATATGCAATAAACACAATAATAATCACACAATAACTAAATGTGTGGTGTATGTGAAGCTCACATCCACAGACGAATGAAATGCCGTGATACCACACAGATAAACACGCATTCACCGTCGATTCACCTATAACCTGCGACAGGTATAAGAAGGTGAGAACTGTGGTTGATCCCTCAGATCAACACAGACACAATAAACAATGACAAGATCTTGTACTTACAGATAAGGTACCTTTCCTTACGCACTCACTCAGACTCGTTTATACAAGCACTCGTAGGTGGCCTGATAGCTGGTTTCGCTCGTAGACACGGAGGGTACTCGCAGTATCTTGAGATGATTTCGTGAGTAGGGCGTGCTGTATGCTTAACAGACAGACACACGCGCACACACTGGCACTGACGGTGCGTGAGGTGGTGACGTCACGTAGGAGCTAGGGCGGCGGCGGCTGGCGACAGCTAGCGGCGGGCGCTCGAGGTACTGAGGTACACGCTCAGGATGAGTGGTGGCTGGCGGCTGCTGTGGTACACCATGCAGGTACACTTATGGTAAGGTCACACACACAGGTTACTTAGGCGGCGGCACTGCCTTAGTTCACTCTAAGTCACTCACGACGATCTCTGTCACCAGGGGTTACCTGATACCAGTCTGTTTCGCTCTGGAGATTGTCACTTTAGGCTTCTAAACAATATATTCCCACTCGTGATTCTGGCGAGTGTGTGGTATATCGCAAAGACGCTTAGTTGACTTGACGGTGAGGGATAGACGGTGATCAGTCTATTGGCCGGTAGAACAGAACATGTCCTCTGGGTATGGTCTCTCTCACGTGAATGAGTTTGCAAGGGTGCCGGGCATCTCGTGGCACACAACACAAAAGAAGTTACAATTTGACCAATAGCATTGCAGCAAATGAGCGAGAACCAATCATATTAGCTCGTTCGATGAGCAGTAGCAGGAGTGACGTCATGAACACGTCATAGCTGTTATTCAACATCGCGCCGGTTGACCCCGGAGGTCAGACGCTGCTGGCGCCTTCCCCTCTCACACTCTCGCGGCACCAGCCATGTACTCACTGACCCTTTGGTGGCAAGTATGCTTAACTCCCTGCATCTACTTCCTGCCTAGACATACGGCGGCCTACGTATTTTAACAGTGTTCCTGGTTAAGTGGGCATTCTGGAGATACCCAACATGCCAGAAAACAATCCAGGATTAAGGGAAATAGGCTTTGTGCACGAAGATCTGTGCACTGCAATGAGCCATTCAAGTCAGCTGTGGGAGGATCTTGGGAGACATACTCCCACATGCTGCAAGATATCTGCAATTTAGATAATTAAAGTGATGATTGTCATAGATAGTGGATAAGAGGTTTAGTTCTGGGTCTATACTTGTCTGCATAAAGAGGCTGGTTGCAGGAAAACAAGGCAGAAGTGGCAAATACAAGGTGGAATTAAGCTATAAATGTGGAAAAAAATATAAACAAGACTATACGAAACAAACACAAAATGAACAACAAAGAAAAAATGAGGTAGCTTACAAGGGTCTTACAAGGGTACAATGGAGTAAGGGAGTATGGTGAGGCTAGGCAACCTAGGTAGTAAATGAACTCAGAGAAAAAACATATAAACATAGACTATACAATACAAAATGTATAGATATACAAAATAAAGATATAAACAAAACTATACAATACAAAAACAAAATGAACAAAAAAGAAAATTGAGGTAGATTGCTTACAAGTATTCTCAGGTACACTGAAAGTAACAATATGCTATTTGAGACACAGGCAAAGTCAGGGGTACACTGGAGTAAAGGAGTATGGCGAGGCTAGGCAAACTAGGTAATAGTAGAAGTCAGAGAAAAAAGTTGAATAATAAGCATAGGACAAATTTAAGTAAATGATTATATAATATAACTAGTTCAGTTATGACTGTACAATTATTAAGACCTAAAGAAATAATTAAGACACAATTAATTAAGTCCAGTAACAGACTAGTAAAGAGTAAATTAAAAATTCAGCTAAAAGTGAAACAAGGAGACTTAAGATACCTAGCCCGCACTAGGTGACAAGGGGGGTTAATTAAGTTGATTCATTGAGAGTGACAATAAGGTGAGGCAAACCACTTTGGGAGAGGAAAGTGTTGAGGTTCTCTTCATTAGTAATTGTAAACATTTTCCCCTCAGCAGTCTTTCTCACTTTAATCAATCCATCTCTTACAAAGCACTGATGAATCGCCTCTGGGTTTTGATGACGGATTTGACGCAGGCGGTAGAGGAGTTGCTGTCTTTTCCTTGTCAAGCACTCGTTGATGTATATTCCCTTCCGTTGGGATGCAGCTGACCGAACAAGATGCGATTTCACGGACTGGGAAGTCAGCGTCAGGCGAATTTTCCGCTGGTTTTGACCTGATGGATTCTTTTTGCCTACTCTGTAGGCAGCAATAATGTCTGTTTTATTTATAATGACCTGCAATTCGTTTTTTATGAGAGCCTGAGCTATTTCAACACATTTTTCCCCTTCACGCTCCACAGGTATATCTTGGGATGACACAATAACAGAGTCAAGCAGCTTTTGCTGATCTTGTTCTTCCTGGGAGACGGAATGTTGGGCGAATAATGTACTGATACATTCGGTCATTTTGTTGAGAGCTTCCTCTTGTTTTTTTATTGCTTCATCAGTTTTCATAAGATTGTTTTTCTCACGGAGATCATTCAAGTCATGCTGGAGTTGATCTTGGCTAGCCTTATAGTTTCTAATATCATCGCGGAGGAGGGTTATTTCTTGTTGTTGACGATGGAGATTCTCACGGTTTGCTAGATTCTCATTTTGAAGACTCAAGATGATAGCATTTTGAGACTCAAGGACTAGGCACAACTTTTTAAACCACTGATTCTCGGTCCAGTTCGGGAATTCCGATGAGGGACCGGAAGCTCGCTTGAATTGCGTAAACTGGGATGTTAGCATGTTAATGGGAGAGGATTGAGAGGACCCCGCTCCCTGGCTCAATGGGGTTGAGGGTAGAGCAGCACCTCTGCCGCGGACCCCAGAGCTTCCAGATGGAGAAACACGAAGGCTGTCAGAGTTGGCCGGGATGGATGCCTTGTTAGGGGGTTTGTTGCTCTTATTTCCCTGCTCAGTCACGTTTTTAGGAGACATAATTGGTTGAGAATGGACCGGGGTGTCATGTTCACAGAAAATGGTACCATCCGTTTTCTATGTGCGGCGGCTGGACGCCACGGGAGAGAAGGTAAAAAAAGCACACAGGACGCCTGCCAAGCTTGGGAGCCATAGTCATGTAATCGTTATTATTATTAAAGTCAGTAACCAGGAATGACTTTACATCAACCTTACTACCAAGACTATCTCAGCTATACACAGACACCACACTGGCGACGAGGATGAACTGGGAACGCAGGTATTTTGTTCAACAAAACACAAGGAAGGAGCATGCTGTCTCGCCCAGAGGAGGAAGAAGCTGTCTCTGAGCACCATACCCGATGCTGTATGCAACCCCATGCTGTGTGCTGACTGTTGCTGTGTGCTGATCGTTGCTGTGTGCTGGCCGTTGCTGTGTGCTGGCCAATGCTGTGTGCTACCCAAGCTGTGCTGATTGTTGCTGTGAGAGAGGAATCTGCCGACGCTGTGTACGAAACGACGCTTTGATGCAGTGTACAAAACCCGATGTTTTGGTTACGAAACGACGCTCCGTGCTACAAAATTCTTCACGCTGTGAACCAACTGCTGCCTACTGCTGCCTACTGCTGCCAACTGCTGCCTACTGCTGCCAACTGCTGCCTACTGCTGCCAACTGCTGCCAATTGCTGTACCAACTGCTAACAACTGCTGTGTTGCTGTGAGTAGGAACAACACATGTACACAAGGGCTAGGTAAGAAGTCAGTTGCTGCTGTGTTGTGCACTGTTGTGAACTTTTGCATTAAAATGCTTGTGTGCTTTGCAAAATTAAAGTAATTACAGTGAATTCTTAAATAACATATACAGTGCAGTAAGTGTTATATATTCTGAGGAACATTTTAAGTGATAAGTTTAAATTTATTCAGTAAAAATGGCAAATATACCTCAGTTTCCTGCATTTGATCCTGACTGTGACCAGACAAACCTGTCACAGAGGTGGGTCAAATGGCTTAAAAGGTTTGAAAATTTGTTGATAGTTTCTGACATCAAAAGTGCTGAAAGAAAGCGTGCCTTTCTGCTTCACTATGCAGGTGATAGAGTTTGTGATATCTTTGATACACTGAAAGATACTGGTGGTGCCAAAGATTATGACACTGCCAAGGCCAAATTAACTGAGCATTTCAAACCAAGGCAAAATACTGCTATGGAAATTATGCATTTCAGGAGAGCAAAACAACTCTCTAATGAAACTGTTGATCAATACCATACACGTCTGCAGGGTTTAGCAGCCCACTGTGAGTTTGCTGATGTTGACAAAGAAATCAAACAGCAAATAATTGAAACATGCACATCTACACGTCTTCGTCGAAGAGCTCTAGAACTTGTTGATGATGAAAGTTCTCTTACCAAGATACTGGATATGGCTCGTCGAATGGAAGATGCTGCACGTGATGCTCGTGCCATGGAGTGCAGTGCCAACAACGGTTCTGCCACTGTTACTAACAGTCATGAAGTATGTAAGGTTCAGGGAGTACACCATGATCATAGAAGATATCATGCCAAACCTAACATTAAATTGAGCCGAGAACCACATCACAACTGGAGTCATGGAACAAGACTCAAGCAGTCACAACGACTCACATCAGAGGTTGTCAATAATAAATGTTACAATTGTGGAGGAGACTACCCACACCAAGATAATGTTTGTCCTGCACAAGGTAAGAAGTGCTATGAGTGTAGAAAACTAAATCATTTTGGTGCTATGTGTCGTTCCGCACTAAAGAAACCACAATCAATAAATAAAAGCAATGTACGAGGATCAAGTCATAGGAGTCGAGGTGGCAAACACAATATTGCACCTCAAATCAAGAATGTTAATAATATACAAGACAACATTTCATTACAACCAGTCTCAGATGACAGTGAATGTGATTATATTTATGGAGTACAATCAATCACAAAATGGAATGATCTTCCAAACAACCCAGAGACTATAGTATACATTGCTGGCATTTGTCTCAAAATTCTCATTGACACTGGATCAAACATTGACACCATTGCTGAGTGCCACTATGAAAAATTTAAAAAACAGTTCCCAAAGCTTGAAAACTATAATGGCAAAGCCACTGCCTATGCTTCAAAGGTAGCCTTACCAGTGATTGGAACTTTCACTGCAGAGATTAAGTCAAAGAATGCAATGCTCATTACTACATTCCATGTTGTTAGGAATGCAAAGGAGTCTTTACTCAGTTACAAGACTTCAACCAAATTGGGGCTACTTCAGCTTTCTAATGCTGTAGCAGTGGAATCTGCAAACAATGTTGATGCTATTGTTGCTGAATTTTCTGATCGGTTTAAATCCATAGGTTGTTATACTGATAGCAAGGTACATCTGCATATCAACCCAGATGTAATTCCAGTTGCCCAACCACATCGCCGACAACCATTCCATACTCGCAAGAAAGTCGATGCCGAACTGGATAGGCTGATAGAACTAGATATCATTGAACCGGTAACAGGCCCAACACCATGGGTAAGCCCAATTGTCACTCCACCAAAGCCGAAGAATCCAGATGAGATACGCATTTGTGTAGACATGCGTGTTCCCAACAAGGCAATAATGCGTGAACGCCATCCTACACCCACTGTAGATGATATGATTACCGCTTGAATGGTGCAACTGTATTCAGCAAGTTAGATTTAAACAAGGGCTATCATCAGCTTGAACTTGATGATGAGAGTCGATTCATCACAACGTTTACGACACATCGAGGTCTGTATAGGTACAAGCGCCTGAGTTTTGGTATTAACAGTGCTGCTGAAGTATTCCAGCACATCATCAGCCAGGTATTGCAAGATATACCTAATGCTGACAACATGTCTGATGACATCATTGTTTATGGCCGTACCCAAGCTGAACACGACAAAGCTCTTCGTGCAACATTGCAACGCTTACGAGAAAAGAATTTGACGCTAAGCCGAGCAAAGTGTGAGTTCAATCAACATAAAATTGAATTCTTTGGACATGTACTTAGTGACAAAGGTCTGTCTCCAGATCCTAAGAAAGTTGCAGATATCAAGAATGCTGCACCTCCTTCAACATCCACTGAAGTACATAGTTTTCTGGGAATGGCAAACTACTGTTCTCGCTTCATTCCAGATTTTGCTACCATTACGAAGCCTCTACGTGAGCTCCTGAAGAAAAATGCATCATGGTACTGGAGCGATGTCGAGCAAAATGCATTTGATGCTGTGAAAGATGCACTAGTAGAAAATGCGACTGCTGCATACTTTGATCCATCAATGGACACTGAGTTAACGGTGGATGCTAGTCCTGTTGGTTTAGGTGCTGTGTTAGCCCAACACAAACCTGGTCAACCAGATTCAAGAGTAGTAATTGCCTACGCCAGCCGTTCTCTCACAGATGTTGAGCAACGATACAGTCAGACAGAGAAGGAAGCTCTTGCTCTTGTATGGGGCTGTGAACACTTCAATGTGTATCTGCTTGGTGCACCCTTTACCACGATAGTCACTGACCACAAACCGTTGGAGACCATCTTCAATAATCCAAAGTCCAAACCACCAGCTCGCATTGAGAGATGGGCTCTTCGTCTGCAACCATACAACTTTACGGTGAAATACAAGCCAGGTGCAGGCAATCCCGCTGATTACATCAGTCGACATCCTGCCAACAGTTTCACCATCACCAAGCATCAGCAAGTTGCCGAGGAATATGTACACTCTGTAACCTGTGATGCAGTCCCTAAGGCTCTCACTCTTGATGAAATCCGTACTGCAACCCTAGAGGACCCAACTCTGCAAGCAACAGTGGATGCATTGACTAAGAAAAAGTTTCCACGCATCCCACCCTCAGGAGTTGACCAAGATGCATTCAAAGCACTTGAACGCATCCAGACAGAATTAAGTGTTACGCAACAACGCGACACCGTGCTGCGAGGTACTCGTATCGTCATTCCAGCTGTTCTCCAGCAACGTGCTCTGAAGCTTGCACATCAAGGACACCAAGGTCTTGTAAGGACCAAACAGCTGCTACGAGAAAAGGTGTGGTTTCCTGGCATTGATCGTCAAGCTAAGGACATGCATGATGCCTGTGTCCCTTGCCAAGCTGCAGTGGATACTTCAAGACCAACACCTCTACAACCTTCACCACTACCTGCTGCACCATGGATGGAAGTATCGATGGACTTCTGTGGACCGCTACCAACTGGAGAGTACTTGATGGTAGTCATTGATGATCACTCACGTTATCCAGAAGTAGAAATCATCACTTCCACATCTGCAAAGGCTGTCATCCCGAAACTCGACAAGATCTTTTCAAACTTTGGCATTCCTGAAGTTGTCAAGACGGACAATGGACCGCCATTTAATGGACAAGACTTTGTCAACTTTGCTGAGCATATTGGATTCAAACACCGCCGTGTGATGCCACTACATCCTCAAGCAAATGGAGAAGTAGAGAGATTCATGCAACCTCTCATGAAAGCTGTACGCTGTGCTCATGCCGAAGGACGATCCTGGAAACAAGCTATGTATGCTTTTCTCAGGAACTACCGTGCAACACCGCATGGAACACTGGGCAAGTCGCCTGGCGAACTTTTATTTGGACGTCCTATGAGAATCGCACTACCTGTCATGCCAGCCAAGGTAACGGATAAACGTCTCGCTCAGAAGGATGCACTAGCCAAGGGCAAAATGAAAATTGCTCATGATCAACGTGCAAAGGAACAATTCATAAAGGTTGGAGATACTGTTCTCGTTAAAAAGAAAAAAGAGGGAAAGCTAGATATGCCGTATGATACAAAACCATATAAAGTGATTAGTGTAAAAGGAACTATGGTAACAGCGAGTAATAGAGATCATAGTATAACACGTAATATGGCTTATTTCAAAGTGATTCCAACTAGTGTAGAAAATGATGAAGTGCAAAGTCGTGCAAAAGAAAAAGAAAAAATGAGTTATAACTCGATAAACAATTCATCGAGGGATATTTTTGTATTTAAGGACTCTCGTCCAAAACGTCATGTTAAACGCCCTACACGATATGATGATTAATTGTGTTCCTATGTAATGCAAAGTATTTACTTGTTATGCTGAACTAAATTTAATATTGTTTGAATAATGCAGATCTCTCATTCAATATTTTGTAACTTTGTATTACAGTTTCTTTCATGTTTGTTTAACATTGCATATGTATTTTTAACATTGAAATCCTTTGTGGTAAAGATTGTTTAAATTCTTTGTGTGTTTAATTAATGTTAAATGCATGCAATATCTCTTGATATGTTAATAACTTACTTTGTGTCAATAACTTTGCTTTGTGCTACAAGCATGGTAGACATCCTGTATTCATTCTTTTTAAAGAAAAGGAGGGATGTCATGTTCACAGAAAATGGTACCATCCGTTTTCTATGTGCGGCGGCTGGACGCCACGGGAGAGAAGGTAAAAAAAGCACACAGGACGCCTGCCAAGCTTGGGAGCCATAGTCATGTAATCGTTATTATTATTAAAGTCAGTAACCAGGAATGACTTTACATCAACCTTACTACCAAGACTATCTCAGCTATACACAGACACCACACGGGGGTATTTGTTGTGAAGAAACTTTCGTCAGGCAGCGCGGTGGCGAGGAGAGGCGGGCAGCATGCACTGATACTCACAGCCGTAGAGGTTTGTTGTGAAATTTGATTGAGATGGAATGAGTTGCTTTTGGTTTGTTTCTTTGATAGTGCTATAACATGCTTGAACTCCAGGCACTTAGCTGCCTGTGGGTGGCGGTCTACATCATCTAGCGGTAGTTTGAGGGCTGTAAAACAGCTAAGAGTGAGGAGCGTAGCGTGCACTCAACAGCGTCAGCCGACGACGACGATCGTGACCTTCAATTCACTAGGGAGTGAGTTCCATAGACTAGGTCCCTTAATTTGCATAGAGTGTTTACACAAATTAAGTTTGACTCTGGGGATATCAAAGAAATATTTATTTCTGTTGTGGTGATAATGGGTCCTATTACATCTGTCCAGGGAGAGTTTCAGAGCATGGTTTGCCTTTAAGAACAGGGTTTTGTAAATGTAGTTGACACAAGAGAATGTGTGGAGGGAGTTAATATTTAGCATGTTAATTGATTTAAACAAGGGAGCTAAGTGTTGTCTGAAAGCAAAGTTTGTTATTATTCTGATAGCAGATTTTTGCTGGTTGATGATGGGCTTAAGGTAGTTTGCAGTGGTTGAACCCCATGCACAGATACCATAATTAAGATAGGGATAGATTAGTGCACAATATAGTGAGAGGAGAGCAGAGTTAGGAACATAATATCTGATTTTAGAGAGTATACCAACTGTTTTAGAGACTTTCTTAGTTATGTGCTGTATGTGGGTGCTGAAGTTGAGTCTCTTGTCTAGGAATAGGCCAAGAAACTTGCCATCATTTTTATTACTGATGTTAATGTTGTCTATCTGTAGCTGAATTGCATTCGATGATTTCCTTCCAAATAAGATGTAGTAGGACTTTTCTATGTTTAGTGTTAGTTTGTTAGTTGACTTTTAGACTAAGTGGACTTTTTTTAATTCATTATTCACAACATTGTTTAGTGTATGTGGGTTGGAGTCTGAATAGATGAGAGTAGTATCATCAGCAAACAGTATATGTTTAAGAATATTAGAGACATTAGGCAGATTGTTACGACTCTGGGTTCTTTAGATGGAAACCAGAGGTCAAAATTTGAGCTTATTGAGCTACCATATAGTAAACACACTTCGCGAGCTGCATATGGCGTATCTTCCCTGCCAGTCGTAAGACTATTCTTGTTTCTCAAAGAGTATTTAAAGATTGAGCTTGGGGTTGATTATTAAATAATAAAATAGGCACCAACTATGTTTACT
Organism: Procambarus virginalis; assembly: GCA_020271785.1. Taxonomy (NCBI): domain Eukaryota; kingdom Metazoa; phylum Arthropoda; class Malacostraca; order Decapoda; family Cambaridae; genus Procambarus; species Procambarus virginalis. The sequence continues at coordinate 31,708 of WNGS01007903.1, forward strand.
AATACTGTCTAATCAATTGTAAAGTAAACCTGAGTAAACTTAGTATCGGGCACCGGTATGATTAGTTGAACAGTCTGCCGGCAGCATAGCTTTCGGAGAGGGAGATGAGAGACTCGCGCGCCCTTCTCTGCTGGCTGGCTGTGGTGATAGGAAGTGCCTCTCCTTCCTCTTATTTATTTATTTCTGTGTCTGCGTCTGGTTAAGTCATCTTTGCTATTCTTTATGGTTATATTTTGGCATACCCTTGTTCTATGTGTAGAGTAGTATACCTGGGGTGTAGTAAGTGTTTTAAAGTGTTATTATACTAGTTATTCCAAAGGGGGTCTCAGTGGAACCACGTGGTCCCCCTACCCTAAGCTGACTCTAACTTCAAGTGTTTTATAGTAGAGCTTTACCCTAGCTTGTTTTCAGTGTAAAACCTTGTATCCTGCCTATGTGGACCAAGGCTTTTAACGTAAGATTGTGTGGTAAAGTTAGTATTATATTGTTATTGGTGTGATTGTGTATGGGGGGTTCTTAAGGGGTTAATAAATAAGTAAGTTTGAACAGAGTATCCCTTTTTCCTGTGTGGGAGTACAATAATCTATCTCTAGACTTACAGGGTGTAGTAGCAAGTATTACTACTGTGGATATTTTATTTTGGGGGCCGGGCCTTTTAGTTCTCCCATATCTTGATACCTCTGTATTCTACTTACCCTTACCCCTTAATAGTACCAGTTCCCCACAGCAAGCCCACCATTTTTCGTAACAAGTGGTTGGCCTGTCCGGGAGGAACGTTATTATTGTAAAAAATTAGATTTTTGAGTGCCAAAACTAAAAATTCTTGTTTCTGCAGAACGGTTGTGGGCTAGCCTAGGGTCCAGCTCATCTGGCGTAGGACATTCTTTGCACTGACTGGACACCCAGCTGGATCCCTTCACGATTAAGGTTAGTGTGGCCTTGTGTTAGGGGCCGTGCAAATTTTTGTTTTTTCCAATTTTTTATTTTTTTTAATTTTTTCTGTGGCTAGGAGCTAAAATTTTTAGTGATGTCATCTGAAATGCAGAGACTGGCAATGAACCCTTCAGTGATAGAGATAAAGAAGCTCAACAAAGCAAATTTAATATTGTTAGGAAAGGAATTTGGCCTAGAATTAAATGACGCAGATAGAAAGTGGACTTTGATGAATGAAATTTTACGGCATTGTATAGACCAAGAACTAGTGCCAAGTGATACAATTTTATGCGAGCCCAATTCAGGGGAAAGTGCAGCTAGTAGAAATATAGAATTAGAATTAACACTAGCCAAGTTAAGACTGGCAGAGCAAGAGGCCAGAGTAGCAGAACAAAATGCTAAAGTGGAAGAGCAAAGGCTCAAAAATGAGGCAGCAAGAATGGTACCACCACCTACTGGGGACTCGAACTCCAGACATTCTGATAAAAAACACAACTTACCTGAATTTTCAGAGTCAGACCCTGAAAGATTTTTCAACCATTTTCAGAGACTGTCCATGTCCATGAACTGGCCAAGGGAAGAGTGGGTGAAAATCTTGCAGGGGCGGCTTAGGGGTAAAGCACAAGATATTTTTATTAATATGCCTGACGACGAGTGTTTTGTATATGATGAAGTCAGGGAAAGAATTTTGAGGGCGTACGAAATTACTCCTGAAGCTCACCGCCAAACTTATCACAACCTTAGGCCTACACACAACCAACCGTTCACTGAATTTGCCAACGAGCAAAGTAGATTGTTTGATAAATGGATTCGCTCGGCTAAAGCCGAAACATACGAGGCACTTTAGGAATTTAGTCTTAGTCGAACAATTTATAGATAGTATGCCAGAATACATTACGCAATACCTAAGAGGTAGGGTAGAGTTAAATTCTAAAATAGGGGACTTGGCCAAGATTGCAGAAAACTACCAGTTGGCGGGCAAAAGGCCCAATAAAAATAATTTTACCCCACAGAGTAACAAAACTTATACCCACAGCCAGTCCAGACCAGCTCATTCTAAACCTTTACCTAATGCACCTTCTGTTTCAGACATAACTAACCCTGTTAAATTGTCTAGCCCCACAACACTAAAGAGTGAACACAGGGCTTGAGGCCTTCTGAAGGGTTAGGGAGTAAGACCTCCAACCCACAGTGGTTGGACCTGCTTACCCCATTCTTATCGAAAGGGAGACTACTTTTGTCTGAGGATTCTTCCTGGAGGGACGTGGTGTTCTTCCGAGACACCGGTGCCATCCAGACTTTAATTTTAGAGAGTGTTTTGCAAGGTGCCAACACTCTTGACACTGGAGAAGTGGTACTAGTCGAGGGTGTCACTAGTGATACTCGAGCAGTACCCCTCCGTAAGGTTACCCTGGAATTTGATTTCCACAAGGGTATTTGTACAGTCGGAGTCACTTCGTACCTACCTTTCCCTAATGTTGATGTAATATTGGGTAATGATTTAGCCGGGGATAAGGTAGGGGACTCCAGACTGCCTGTTATGTTGCCTACCCCAAAGGTTTGCCTGGATTCACCCACCGCAGAGGATAATGTTGTGTACCCTGCGTGCGTGGTGACTAGGTCTATGGGACTTAAATGTAAGGGCAGCCCTGTGCTTGCCAAGGTGGTAAATCCCAAGGACACGAGGGACCTTCCGAGTGGTGAAAGCCCAGTGGACCTTGCGGACACATTCATGGCCCGACTCGATGACGGGGCCGAGGACATTGTGGAGAGCCTGCCACCGCCGCCTACCGAGAGTAGGGGAGGTGGAGGAGAACACTGTTGAGCCTCGGCCAATGGCATCTGACCAAGGCCTGGACGCCTCCTTGAGTGAGTTACAGAAAGCTGACCCCAGTCTTGCAGATTGTCACGAGACAGCCGTCTCTAGGGAGGAAATTGTAGACGCAGCAACTGGGTACTACTACAATGATCGGATTTTGATGAGAAAATGGAGACCTCAGAGTGCTCCCTTGTCAAATGAGTGGGAGGTAGTCCACCAGGTTATGTTGCCGACCTGCTATAGAGAGAGAGTTTTGTCAGCTGCCCATGATGATCCTATGGGGGACATCAAGGCATTAATATTACTTATCACAAAATCTGCAAGTATTTTTTCTGGCCCAAGCTGAAAAGCGATGTGGCAAAATTTTGTAATGCATGTATTGCTTGTCAACTTGTTGGGAAACCAAACCAAACTCCCCCTAAAGCTCCTCTAAGGCCTATTGTCGTGCCGGAGGAACCATTTTCTCATGTGGTAATGGACTGTGTTGGTCCATTACCTAGAACTAAGTCTGGTAATATTTATCTAATTACGATGATGTGTATCACGACTCGTTACCCAGAGGCTTTTGCTGTAAGGAACATCCGAGCAAAGACTGTTGTTGCTCGTATGTTGCAATTTTTTTCCACTTTTGGACTGCCTCGGGTTGTGCAGACTGACAATGGTACTAACTTTAAGTCTGATATTTTTGAACAATTTTGTAAGGACCATGGAATAACTCATAAGGTTTCCAGCCCATACCATCCACAGAGTCAGGGGGTCATTGAACGGTTCCATCTAACTCTGAAGCAGATGTTGAAGACATCGTGCGAGAGTTCCCATACCTTCTGGGACGAGAACTTGCCGTATGTTTTGTTTGCTGCTAGGGAGGGGTTGCAAAGTTCACTGGGTTGTTCTCCTTTTGAGTTAGTCTTTGGCCATAAAGTTCGTGGACCCTTGCAAATGTTACAGGAGAATCTGTTAGGGAACGTAACGTTAACCGAAGGTTCGGCTTTCTTTGCACAACACCACCAGAGACTCAAGGACTGCAAGGCTGCGGCACTAAAGTATCTTGGGAAGGCCCAAGAGAATATGAAAGAACGGAACGATGCTAAGGCTAAGTTGCGGGTATTTCAGCCCGGTGACCCTGTCCTGGTACTAAAGCCTCGACTAGGGAGCACTATGTCCCACAAGTACGAGGGCCCCTACATTGTGACAGAAAAGACTGGGGACCTCACGTACAAAGTGAGACACTCTGATAAGCGTAACCAGGTAATGCTCGTACACGTGAATCGGCTGAAGAAGTTCCAGGGCCCCAGGCCCATTGCACTAACCAATGTTTCCATTTCCAGTGAGGGAGGGGATGATTGTTCTGGGGACCCAACTAATCTCATTCTCAATAATTCTAGTTCTGTGAATGCTGTGGAGGAGGGACTGTCCCATTTGCAGATGTCCCAACGTGACGAGGTGCAGTCGTTGCTTGACGAATTCTCCAGTCTGTTCGGGGAGGTCCCGACCCAGACTGATGCCATTTACCATGATGTCGAGTTGACGGACTACACCCCCATTCGCCTTCAACCCTATCGGATGAGTCCGGAAAAGAAGGCCATCGTACGTAAGGAGGTCGACTTCTTGCTCCAGCACGGCCTCATCAGGCCGAGCCAGGGCTCTTGGTGCTCGCCCTGCCTTTTGGTCCCCAAACCAGATGGCTCCTGGCGATTATGCACCGATTATCGGCAGCTCAACAAGGTGACCATAGTGGACGCCTATCCGTTGCCACGTCTCGAGGACTGTATCGACGAAATCGGGAACGCCACATATGTCTCGAAATTCGATCTCTCGAGGGGGTACTATCAAATCCCTCTCACTGAACGTGCTAAACAACTAACGGCGTTTGTGACACCCGAGGGTGTGTTTGAGTATCAAGTGTTACCATTCGGCTTGCGTAATGCCCCTGCCACGTTCCAGAGGCTAATGAACTCTTTGCTCGCTAATGTGCCAAATTGTCGGGCGTATTTAGATGATATTGTGCTCTTTGATATTAATTGGGCTGACCACATAGCTAGAGTACGCCAGTTGTTCACAGTGTTGAAACATGCAAATCTAACCTTAAATGCTAAAAAGTGTCATTTTGGCCAAGGCACAGTGACGTACCTCGGTTATGAAGTGGGCCAAGGGAAAGTGTTACCTCGGCAAGATAAAATCAGTGCCATTCTGGACTATCCAGTGCTCAGGTCTAAAAAGGACATTCAACGATTTATCGGTATGTGTGCGTACTACCGACGCTTTTGTCAGAACTTTTCCAGTGTGGCCACTCCTCTCACAGATTTGTTGCGGAAGGCCGTTAAATTTAAGTGGTCATCGGACTGTGCAGAGGCATTTAAAAATTTGAAATTGATCTTAGCTTCCGCCCCAGTGCTTGCTAGTCCAAGGTTCGACCGTCCGTTTAAAATTCAAGTTGACGCGTCTGACTCGGGTGCTGGTGCAGTGTTGTTGCAAACTGGGGATGATAAAGTGGAACACCCAGTATATTATTACTCTGTGAAATTTGACAAGGCGCAGCGCAATTATTCGGTGATAGAAAAAGAGGCGTTGGCGCTAGTGCTAACATGCAAAAAGTTCGAAGTTTACCTCACAGGTAATATAGTGGAAGTGTACACGGACCATAACCCATTAGTTTTCATGAATCAGATGAAGCAGAAAAATAAACGCATCCTCAGGTGGGCATTGTACCTACAGGACTTTAATCTATCTATTATCCACCTACCGGGCCGGCTCAACGTGATAGCCGACGCTCTGTCCCGCTTGCCTGAGTAACATTCATCTGAGCCGCAGGAAGCCATACCAAATGTCATGCTTTAGTTATTTTTTTTAGGTTCTCCTGTGACATTAAATATCCCGTGTCCAATTTATTTACTTCCTTTTGTTTTTTTTTTTTGTATTTTTTTTTTTTGGCAGAGAAATTGTTGTTTGATTGATTTTCTATTATGTCATGGATTTCCTTTTTATTCTCTGTATACTCTTACAAAAAAATATGACTACTATTCTAGTAGTCACATTTTTTTTTCTCTGAAGGGGGGAGGAGTGTTACGACTCTGGGTCTTTAGATGGAAACCAGAGGTCAAATTTGAGCTTATTAAACTACATATAGTAAACACGCTTCGCGAGCTGCATATGTCGTATCTTCCCTGCCAGTCGTAAGACTATTCTTGTTTCTCAAAGAGTATTTAAAGATTGAGCTTGGGGTTGATTATTAAATAATAAAATAGGCACCAACTATGTTTACTAATACTGTCTAATCAATTGTAAAGTAAACCTGAGTAAACTTAGTATCGGGCACCGGTATGATTAGTTGAACAGTCTGCCGGCAGCATAGCTTTCGGAGAGGGAGACGAGAGACTCGCGCGCCCTTCTCTGCTGGCTGGCTGTGGTGATAGGAAGTGCCTCTCCTTCCTCTTATTTATTTATTTCTGTGTCTGCGTCTGGTTAAGTCATCTTTGCTATTTTTATGGTTATATTTTGGCATACCCTTGTTCTATGTGTAGAGTAGTATACCTGGGGTGTAGTAAGTGTTTTAAAGTGTTATTGTACTAGTTATTCAAAGGGGTCTCAGTGGAACCACGTGGTCCCCCTACCCTAAGCTGACTCTAACTTCAAGTGTTTTATAGTAGAGCTTTACCCTAGCTTGTTTTCAGTGTAAAACCTTGTATCCTGCCTATGTGGACCAAGGCTTTTAACGTAAGATTGTGTGGTAAAGTTAGTATTATATTGTTATTGGTGTGATTGTGTATGGGGGGTGTTAAGGGGTTAATAAATAAGTAAGTTTGAACAGAGTATCCCTTTTTCCTGTGTGGGAGTACAATAATCTATCTCTAGACTTACAGGGTGTAGTAGCAAGTATTTATTACTGTGGATATTTTATTTTGGGGCCGGCCTTTTAGTTCTCCCATATTTTTCATCTTGATACCTCTGTATCTACTTACCCTTACCCCTTAATAGTACCAGTTTCCCCATAGCAAGCCCACCATTTTCATAACAC
>WNGS01007905.1:0-30704 GCA_020271785.1 Procambarus virginalis
GTGTCTCCCTCCACAAGCTTTGAGGTGTGTCCCTCCACAAGCTGTGAGGTGTGTCTCCCTCCACAAGCTGTGAGGTGTGTCCCTCCACAAGCTGTGAGGTGTGTCTCCCTCCACAAGCTGTGAGGTGTGTCCCTCCACAAGCTGTGAGGTGTGTCCCTCCCAAGCTTTGAGGTGTGTCTCCCTCCACAAGTTGTGAGGTGTGTCCCTCCACAAGTTGTGAGGTGTGTCCCTCCACAAGCTGTGAGTGTGTCTCCCTCCACAAGCTGTGAGGTGTGTCCCTCCACAAGCTGTGAGGTGTCTCCCTCCACAAGTGTGAGGTGTGTCCCTCCACAAGTTGTGAGGTGTGTCTCCTCCACAAGTTGTGAGGTGTGTCTCCCTCCACAAGCTGTGAGGTGTGTCTCCTCCACAAGTTGTGAGGTGTGTCCCCTCCACAAGTTGTGAGTGTGTCTCCCTCCACAAGCTGTGAGGTGTCTCCCTCCACAAGTTGTGAGGTGTGTCCCTCCACAAGCTGTGAGGTGCTCCCTCCACAATTGTGAGGTGTCTCCCTCCACAAGCTGTGAGGTGTGTCTCCCTCCACAAGCTGTGAGGTGTCTCCCTCCACAAGCTGTGAGGTGTGTCTCCCTCCACAAGCTGTGAGGTGTCTCCCTCCACAATTGTGAGGTGTGTCCCTCCACAAGTGTGAGGTGTGTCCCTCCACAAGCTGTGAGGTGTGTCCCCTCCACAAGTTGTGAGGTGTGTCCCTCCACAAGTTGTGAGGTGTCTCCCTCCACAAGTTGTGAGGTGTCTCCCTCCACAAGCTGTGAGGTGTGTCCCTCCACAAGTTGTGAGGTGTGTCTCCCTCCACAAGCTGTGAGGTGTCTCCCTCCACAAGCTGTGAGGTGGTCTCCCTCCACAAGCTGTGAGGTGTGTCCCTCCACAAGCTGTGAGGTGTTCCCTCCACAAGCTGTGAGGTGTGTCCCTCCACAAGTTGTGAGGTGTCTCCCTCCACAAGCTGTGAGGTGTCTCCCTCCACAAGCTGTGAGGTGTCTCCCTCCACAAGCTGTGAGGTGTCTCCCTCCACAAGTGTGAGGTGTCTCCCTCCACACTGTGAGGTGTGTCCCTCCACAAGTTGTGAGGTGTCTCCCTCCACAAGCTGTGAGGTGTGTCCCTCCACATTGTGAGGTGTGTCCCTCCACAAGCTGTGAGGTGTGTCTCCCTCCACAAGCTGTGAGGTGTGTCCCTCCACAAGCTGTGAGGTGTGTCCCCTCCACAAGCTGTGAGGTGTGTCCCTCCACAAGCTGTGAGGTGTGTCCCTCCACAATTGTGAGGTGTCTCCCTCCACAAGTTGTGAGGTGGTCTCCCTCCACAAGTTGTGAGGTGTCTCCCTCCACAAGTTGTGAGGTGTCTCCCTCCACAAGCTGTGAGGTGTGTCTCCCTCCACAAGTTGTGAGTGTCCCTCCACAAGTTGTGAGGTGTGTCCCTCCACAAGCTGTGAGGTGTGTCCCTCCACAAGCTGTGAGGTGTCTCCCTCCACAAGTGTGAGGTGCTCCCTCCACAAGCTGTGAGGTGTGTCCCTCCACAAGTTGTGAGGTGTGTCTCCCTCCACAAGCTGTGAGGTGTCTCCTCCACAAGCTGTGAGGTGTCTCCCTCCACAAGCTGTGAGGTGTGTCTCCCTCCACAAGCTGTGAGGTGTCTCCCTCCACAAGCTGTGAGGTGTGTCCCTCCACAAGTTGTGAGGTGTCTCCCTCCACAAGTTGTGAGGTGTGTCCCTCCACAAGTTGTGAGGTGTCTCCCTCCACAAGTTGTGAGGTGTCTCCCTCCACAAGTTGTGAGGTGTGTCCCTCCACAAGTTGTGAGGTGTCTCCCTCCACAAGTTGTGAGGTGTCTCCCTCCACAATTGTGAGGTGTCTCCCTCCACAAGTTGTGAGGTGTGTCTCCCTCCACAAGCTGTGAGGTGTCTCCCTCCACAAGTTGTGAGGTGTCTCCCTCCACAAGCTGTGAGGTGTGTCTCCCTCCACAAGTTGTGAGGTGTCTCCCTCCACAAGCTGTGAGGTGTGTCCCTCCACAAGCTGTGAGGTGTCTCCCTCCACAAGCTGTGAGGTGTGTCCCTCCACAAGTTGTGAGGTGTGTCCCTCCACAAGTTGTGAGGTGTCTCCCTCCACAAGTTGTGAGGTGTCTCCCTCCACAAGCTGTGAGGTGTGTCTCCTCCACAAGTGTGAGGTGTGTCCCTCCACAAGTTGTGAGGTGTGTCTCCCTCCACAAGCTGTGAGGTGTGTCCCTCCACAAGCTGTGAGGTGTGTCCCTCCACAAGCTGTGAGGTGTGTCCCTCCACAAGCTGTGAGGTGTGTCCCTCCACAAGTGTGAGGTGTCTCCCTCCACAAGTTGTGAGGTGTCTCCCTCCACAAGCTGTGAGGTGTCTCCCTCCACAAGCTGTGAGGTGTCTCCCTCCACAAGCTGTGAGGTGTGTCCCTCCACAAGCTGTGAGGTGTCTCCCTCCACAAGCTGTGAGGTGTGTCCCTCCACAAGTTGTGAGGTGTGTCCCTCCACAAGCTGTGAGGTGTCTCCCTCCACAAGCTGTGAGGTGTGTCCCTCCACAAGTTGTGAGGTGTGCTCCCTCCACAAGCTGTGAGGTGTGTCCCTCCACAAGCTGTGAGGTGTGTCTCCCTCCACAAGCTGTGAGGTGTCCCCTCCACAAGTTGTGAGTGTGTCCCCTCCACAAGCTGTGAGGTGTGTCTCCCTCCACAAGCTGTGAGTGTGTCCCCTCCACAAGCTGTGAGGTGTGTCCCTCCACAAGTGTGAGGTGTGTCTCCTCCACAAGCTGTGAGGTGTGTCCCTCCACAAGTTGTGAGGTGTGTCCCTCCACAAGCTGTGAGGTGTGTCCCTCCACAAGCTGTGAGGTGTGTCTCCCTCCACAAGCTGTGAGGTGTCTCCCTCCACAAGTTGTGAGGTGTGTCCCTCCACAAGCTGTGAGGTGTGTCCCTCCACAAGCTGTGAGGTGTGTCTCCCTCCACAAGCTGTGAGGTGTCTCCCTCCACAAGTGTGAGGTGTCTCCCTCCACAAGCTGTGAGGTGTGTCTCCCTCCACAAGCTGTGAGGTGTCTCCCTCCACAAGCTGTGAGGTGTGTCCCTCCACAAGCTGTGAGGTGTCTCCCTCCACAAGCTGTGAGGTGTGTCCCTCCACAAGTTGTGAGGTGTGTCCCTCCACAAGTTGTGAGGTGTCTCCCTCCACAAGTTGTGAGGTGTCTCCCTCCACAAGCTGTGAGGTGTGTCCCTCCTCCAAAGTTGTGAGGTGTGTCCCTCCACAAGTTGTGAGGTGTGTCCCCTCCACAAGCTGTGAGGTGTTCCCTCCACAAGCTGTGAGGTGTGTCCCTCCACAAGCTGTGAGGTGTGTCCCTCCACAAGCTGTGAGGTGTGTCCCTCCACAAGTTGTGAGGTGTCTCCCTCCACAAGTTGTGAGTGTCTCCCTCCACAAGCTGTGAGGTGTCTCCCTCCACAAGTGTGAGGTGTCTCCCTCCACAAGCTGTGAGGTGTGTCCCTCCACAAGCTGTGAGGTGTCTCCCTCCACAAGCTGTGAGGTGTGTCCCTCCACAAGTTGTGAGGTGTGTCTCCTCCACAAGCTGTGAGGTGTCTCCCTCCACAAGCTGTGAGGTGTGTCCCTCCACAAGCTGTGAGGTGTGTCCCTCCACAAGCTGTGAGTGTCTCCCTCCACAAGCTGTGAGGTGTCTCCCTCCACAAGTTGTGAGGTGTGTCCCTCCACAAGTTGTGAGGTGTGTCCCTCCACAAGCTGTGAGGTGTCCTCCCTCCACAAGCTGTGAGGTGTGTCCCTCCACAAGCTGTGAGGTGTGTCTCCCTCCACAAGCTGTGAGGTGTGTCTCCCTCCACAAGCTGTGAGGTGTGTCCCTCCACAAGCTGTGAGGTGTGTCTCCCTCCACAAGCTGTGAGGTGTGTCCCTCCACAAGTTGTGAGGTGTGTCCCTCCACAAGCTGTGAGGTGTGTCCCTCCACAAGCTGTGAGGTGTGTCCCTCCACAAGCTGTGAGGTGTGTCCCTCCACAAGCTGTGAGGTGTGTCTCCCTCCACAAGCTGTGAGGTGTGTCCCTCCACAAGTTGTGAGGTGTGTCCCTCCACAAGCTGTGAGGTGTGTCCCTCCACAAGCTGTGAGGTGTCTCCCTCCACAAGCTGTGAGGTGTTCCCTCCACAAGCTGTGAGGTGTGTCTCCCTCCACAAGTGTGAGGTGTGTCCCTCCACAAGCTGTGAGGTGTGTCCCTCCACAAGCTGTGAGGTGTGTCCTCCTCCACAAGCTGTGAGGTGTGTCCCTCCACAAGCTGTGAGGTGTGTCCCTCCACAAGCTGTGAGGTGTGTCCCCTCCACAAGTTGTGAGGTGTCTCCCTCCACAAGCTGTGAGGTGTGTCCCTCCACAAGCTGTGAGGTGTGTCCCCTCCACAAGCTGTGAGGTGTGTCCCTCCACAAGTGTGAGGTGTTCCCTCCACAAGTTGTGAGGTGTCTCCCTCCACAAGTTGTGAGGTGTCTCCCTCCACAAGCTGTGAGGTGTGTCTCCTCCACAAGCTGTGAGGTGTCTCCCTCCACAAGCTGTGAGGTGTGTCCCTCCACAAGCTGTGAGGTGTGTCTCCCTCCACAAGTGTGAGGTGTGTCCCTCCACAAGTTGTGAGGTGTGTCCCCTCCACAAGCTGTGAGGTGTCTCCCTCCACAAGTTGTGAGGTGGTCCCTCCACAAGCTGTGAGGTGTGTCCCTCCACAAGCTGTGAGGTGTGTCCCTCCACAAGTTGTGAGGTGTCTCCCTCCACAAGTTGTGAGGTGTGTCCCTCCACAAGCTGTGAGGTGTCTCCCTCCACAAGCTGTGAGGTGTGTCCCTCCACAAGCTGTGAGGTGTCTCCCTCCACAAGTGTGAGGTGTCTCCCTCCACAAGCTGTGAGGTGTCTCCCTCCACAAGCTGTGAGGTGTCTCCCTCCACAAGCTGTGAGGTGTCTCCCTCCACAAGCTGTGAGGTTGTCTCCCTCCACAAGCTGTGAGGTGTCTCCCTCCACAAGTTGTGAGGTGTCTCCCTCCACAAGCTGTGAGGTGTGTCTCCTCCACAAGCTGTGAGGTGTGTCCCTCCACAAGCTGTGAGGTGTGTCTCCCTCCACAAGCTGTGAGGTGTGTCCCTCCACAAGTTGTGAGGTGTGTCCCTCCACAAGTTGTGAGGTGTGTCCCCCTCCACAAGCTGTGAGGTGTGTCTCCCTCCACAAGTTGTGAGGTGTGTCCCTCCACAAGTTGTGAGGTGTCTCCCTCCACAAGTTGTGAGGTGTCTCCCTCCACAAGCTGTGAGGTGTGTCCCTCCACAAGTTGTGAGGTGTGTCTCCCTCCACAAGCTGTGAGGTGTGTCCCCTCCACAAGCTGTGAGGTGTGTCTCCCTCCACAAGCTGTGAGGTGTGTCTCCCTCCACAAGCTGTGAGGTGTCTCCCTCCACAAGCTGTGAGGTGTGTCCCTCCACAAGTTGTGAGGTGTCTCCCTCCACAAGCTGAGGTGTGTCCCTCCACAAGTTGAGGTGTCTCCCTCCACAAGCTGTGAGGTGTCTCCCTCCACAATTGTGAGGTGTCTCCCTCCACAAGCTGTGAGGTGTGTCCCTCCACAAGCGTGAGGTGTGTCCCTCCACAAGTTGTGAGGTGTGTCTCCCTCCACAAGTTGTGAGGTGGTCCCTCCACAAGTTGTGAGGTGTGTCCCTCCACAAGTTGTGAGGTGTGTCCCTCCACAAGTTGTGAGGTGTCTCCCTCCACAAGCTGTGAGGTGTGTCCCTCCACAAGTGTGAGGTGTGTCCCTCCACAAGTTGTGAGGTGTGTCTCCCTCCACAAGTTGTGAGGTGTGTCCCTCCACAATTGTGAGGTGTGTCTCCCTCCACAAGCTGTGAGGTGTGTCCCTCCACAAGTTGTGAGGTGTCTCCCTCCACAAGCTGTGAGGTGTGTCCCTCCACAAGCTGTGAGGTGTGTCTCCCTCCACAAGCTGTGAGGTGTGTCCCTCCACAAGTTGTGAGGTGTGTCCCTCCACAAGCTGTGAGGTGTGTCTCCCTCCACAAGCTGTGAGGTGTTCCCTCCACAAGCTGTGAGGTGTGTCCCTCCACAAGCTGTGAGGTGTGTCTCCCTCCACAAGCTGTGAGGTGGTGTCCCTCCACAAGTTGTGAGGTGTGTCCCTCCACAAGCTGTGAGGTGTGTCCCTCCACAAGCTGTGAGGTGTGTCTCCTCCACAAGCTGTGAGGTGTGTCTCCCTCCACAAGTTGTGAGGTGTGTCCCTCCACAAGCTGTGAGGTGTGTCCCTCCACAAGCTGTGAGTGTGTCTCCCTCCACAAGCTGTGAGGTGTCTCCCTCCACAAGTTGTGAGGTGTCTCCCTCCACAAGCTGTGAGGTGTGTCTCCCTCCACAAGTTGTGAGGTGTCTCCCCTCCACAAGCTGTGAGGTGTGTCCCTCCACAAGCTGTGAGGTGTCTCCCTCCACAAGCTGTGAGGTGTGTCCCTCCACAAGTTGTGAGGTGTGTCCCTCCACAAGTTGTGAGGTGTCTCCCTCCACAAGTTGTGAGGTGTCTCCCTCCACAAGCTGTGAGGTGTCTCCCTCCACAAGTTGTGAGGTGTGTCCCCCACAAGTTGTGAGGTGTTCTCCCTCCACAAGCTGTGAGGTGTGTCCCTCCACAAGCTGTGAGGTGTGTCCCTCCACAAGCTGTGAGGTGTGTCCCTCCACAAGCTGTGAGGTGTGTCCCTCCACAAGTTGTGAGGTGTCTCCCTCCACAAGTTGTGAGGTGTCTCCCTCCACAAGCTGTGAGGTGTCTCCCTCCACAAGCTGTGAGGTGTCTCCCTCCACAAGCTGTGAGGTGTGTCCCTCCACAAGCTGTGAGGTGTCTCCCTCCACAAGCTGTGAGGTGTGTCCCTCCACAAGTTGTGAGGTGTTCTCCCTCCACAAGCTGTGAGGTGTCTCCCTCCACAAGCTGTGAGGTGTGTCCCTCCACAAGCTGTGAGGTGTGTCCCTCCACAAGCTGTGAGTGTGTCTCCCTCCACAAGCTGTGAGTGTCTCCCTCCACAAGTTGTGAGGTGTGTCTCCCTCCACAAGCTGTGAGGTGTGTCTCCCTCCACAAGCTGTGAGGTGTCTCCCTCCACAAGCTGTGAGGTGTGTCCCTCCACAAGCTGTGAGGTGTGTCTCCCTCCACAAGCTGTGAGGTGTGTCTCCCTCCACAAGCTGTGAGGTGTGTCCCTCCACAAGCTGTGAGGTGTTCTCCCTCCACAAGCTGTGAGGTGTGTCCCTCCACAAGTGTGAGGTGTGTCCCTCCACAAGCTGTGAGGTGTTCTCCCTCCACAAGCTGTGAGGTGTGTCCCTCCACAAGCTGTGAGGTGTGTCCCTCCACAAGCTGTGAGGTGTTCTCCCTCCACAAGCTGTGAGGTGTGTCCCTCCACAAGTTGTGAGGTGTGTCCCTCCACAAGCTGTGAGGTGTGTCCCTCCACAAGCTGTGAGGTGTGTCTCCCTCCACAAGTGTGAGGTGTGTCCCTCCACAAGCTGTGAGGTGTCTCCCTCCACAAGTTGTGAGGTGTCTCCCTCCACAAGCTGTGAGGTGTGTCCCTCCACAAGCTGTGAGGTGTGTCTCCCTCCACAAGCTGTGAGGTGTGTCCCTCCACAAGCTGTGAGTGTGTCCCCTCCACAAGCTGTGAGGTGTGTCTCCCTCCACAAGTTGTGAGGTGTGTCCCTCCACAAGTTGTGAGGTGTGTCCCTCCACAAGCTGTGAGGTGTGTCTCCCTCCACAAGCTGTGAGGTGTGTCCCTCCACAAGTTGTGAGGTGTCTCCCTCCACAAGTTGTGAGGTGTGTCCCTCCACAAGCTGTGAGGTGTCTCCCTCCACAAGTTGTGAGGTGTGTCTCCCTCCACAAGCTGTGAGGTGTGTCTCCTCCACAAGTTGTGAGGTGTGTCCCTCCACAAGTTGTGAGGTGTGTCCCTCCACAAGCTGTGAGGTGTGTCTCCTCCACAAGCTGTGAGGTGTGTCTCCCTCCACAAGTTGTGAGGTGTGTCCCTCCACAAGTTGTGAGGTGTGTCCCTCCACAAGCTGTGAGGTGTGTCCCTCCACAAGCTGTGAGGTGTGTCCCTCCACAAGCTGTGAGGTGGTCTCCCTCCACAAGTTGTGAGGTGTGTCCTCCACAAGCTGTGAGGTGTGTCCCCTCCACAAGCTGTGAGGTGTGTCCCTCCACAAGCTGTGAGGTGTCTCCCTCCACAAGTTGTGAGGTGTGTCCCTCCACAAGCTGTGAGGTGTGTCTCCCTCCACAAGCTGTGAGGTGTGTCCCCTCCACAAGCTGTGAGGTGTGTCTCCCTCCACAAGCTGTGAGGTGTCCCCTCCACAAGTGTGAGGTGTCTCCCTCCACAAGCTGTGAGGTGTCTCCCTCCACAAGCTGTGAGGTGTCTCCCTCCACAAGCTGTGAGGTGTGTCTCCCTCCACAAGCTGTGAGGTGTCTCCCTCCACAAGTTGTGAGGTGTCTCCCTCCACAAGCTGTGAGGTGTGTCTCCTCCACAAGCTGTGAGGTGTCTCCCTCCACAAGCTGTGAGGTGTGTCCCTCCACAAGCTGTGAGGTGTGTCTCCCTCCACAAGCTGTGAGGTGTGTCCCTCCACAAGTTGTGAGGTGTGTCCCTCCACAAGCTGTGAGGTGGTCTCCCTCCACAAGTTGTGAGGTGTGTCCCTCCACAAGTGTGAGGTGTCTCCCTCCACAAGTTGTGAGGTGTCTCCCTCCACAAGCTGTGAGGTGTGTCCCTCCACAAGTTGTGAGGTGTGTCTCCCTCCACAAGCTGTGAGGTGTCTCCCTCCACAAGCTGTGAGGTGTGTCCCTCCACAAGCTGTGAGTGTGTCCCTCCACAAGCTGTGAGGTGTCCCCTCCACAAGCTGTGAGGTGTGTCCCTCCACAAGTTGTGAGGTGTCTCCCTCCACAAGCTGTGAGGTGTCTCCCTCCACAAGTTGTGAGGTGTCTCCCTCCACAAGCTGTGAGGTGTGTCTCCCTCCACAATTGTGAGGTGTCTCCCTCCACAAGCTGTGAGGTGTGTCCCTCCACAAGCGTGAGGTGTGTCCCTCCACAAGTTGTGAGGTTGTCTCCCTCCACAAGCTGTGAGGTGTGTCCCCCTCCACAAGTTGTGAGTGTGTCTCCCTCCACAAGCTGTGAGGTGTGTCCCTCCACAAGTTGTGAGGTGTCTCCCTCCACAAGCTGTGAGGTGTGTCCCTCCACAAGTTGTGAGGTGTGTCCCTCCACAAGTGTGAGGTGTGTCTCCCTCCACAAGTTGTGAGGTGTGTCCCTCCACAAGCTGTGAGGTGTGTCTCCCTCCACAAGCTGTGAGGTGTGTCCCTCCACAAGCTGTGAGGTGTGTCCCTCCACAAGCTGTGAGGTGTGTCCCTCCACAAGCTGTGAGGTGTGTCCCTCCACAAGTTGTGAGGTGTCTCCCTCCACAAGTTGTGAGGTGTGTCTCCCTCCACAAGCTGTGAGGTGTCTCCCTCCACAAGCTGTGAGGTGTCTCCCTCCACAAGCTGTGAGGTGTGTCCCTCCACAAGCTGTGAGGTGTGTCCCTCCACAAGTTGTGAGGTGTGTCTCCCTCCACAAGCTGTGAGGTGTGTCCCTCCACAAGTTGTGAGGTGTCTCCCTCCACAAGCTGTGAGTGTGTTCCTCCACAAGTTGTGAGGTGTGTCCCTCCACAAGCTGTGAGGTGTGTCTCCCCCCAGCTGTGAGGTGTGTCCCTCCACAAGTTGTGAGGTGTCTCCCTCCACAAGCTGTGAGGTGTGTCCCTCCACAAGTTGTGAGGTGTGTCCCTCCACAAGCTGTGAGGTGTGTCCCTCCACAAGCTGTGAGGTGTGTCCCCTCCACAAGCTGTGAGGTGTGTCTCCCTCCACAAGTTGTGAGGTGTGTCCCTCCACAAGTTGTGAGGTGTCTCCCTCCACAAGCTGTGAGGTGTGTCCCTCCACAAGCTGTGAGGTGTCTCCCTCCACAAGCTGTGAGGTGTGTCTCCCTCCACAAGCTGTGAGGTGTCTCCCCCTCCACAAGCTGTGAGGTGTCTCCCTCCACAAGCTGTGAGTGTGTCTCCCTCCACAAGCTGTGAGGTGTGTCCCTCCACAAGCTGTGAGGTGTGTCCCTCCACAAGCTGTGAGGTGTGTCTCCCTCCACAAGTTGTGAGGTGTGTCCCTCCACAAGTTGTGAGGTGTGTCCCTCCACAATTGTGAGGTGTGTCCCTCCACAAGCTGTGAGGTGTCTCCCTCCACAAGCTGTGAGGTGTGTCCCTCCACAAGCTGTGAGGTGTCTCCCTCCACAAGCTGTGAGGTGTCTCCCTCCACAAGCTGTGAGGTGTGTCCCTCCACAAGCTGTGAGGTGTGTCTCCCTCCACAAGCTGTGAGGTGTGTCTCCCCTCCACAAGCTGTGAGGTGTGTCCCTCCACAAGCTTGAGGTGTCTCCCTCCTCCACAAGTTGTGAGGTGTGTCTCCCTCCACAAGCTGTGAGGTGTGTCCCTCCACAAGCTGTGAGGTGTCTCCCTCCACAAGCTGTGAGGTGTGTCCCCTCCACAAGCTTTGAGGTGTGTCTCCCTCCACAAGCTGTGAGGTGTGTCCCTCCACAAGGTTGAGGTGTGTCCCTCCACAAGCTGTGAGGTGTCTCCCTCCACAAGCTGTGAGGTGTCTCCCTCCACAAGTTGTGAGTGTGTCCCTCCACAAGTTGTGAGGTGTGTCCCCTCCACAAGCTGTGAGGTGTGTCCCTCCACAAGTTGTGAGGTGTGTCCCTCCACAAGTGTGAGGTGTCTCCCTCCACAAGCTGTGAGGTGTCTCCCTCCACAAGCTGTGAGGTGTGTCCCTCCACAAGCTGTGAGGTGTGTCCCTCCACAAGCTGTGAGGTGTGTCCCCTCCACAAGCTGTGAGGTGTGTCTCCCTCCACAAGCTGTGAGGTGTGTCCCTCCACAAGCTGTGAGGTGTGTCCCTCCACAAGCTGTGAGGTGTGTCTCCCTCCACAAGCTGTGAGGTGTGTCTCCCTCCACAATTGTGAGGTGTGTCCCTCCACAAGCTGTGAGGTGTCTCCCTCCACAAGCTGTGAGGTGTGTCCCTCCACAAGCTGTGAGGTTGTCCTCCCTCCACAAGCTGTGAGGTGTCTCCCTCCACAAGCTGTGAGGTGTCCCCTCCACAAGCTGTTGAGGTTGTCTCCCTCCACAATTGTGAGGTGTGTCCCTCCACAAGTTGTGAGGTGTGTCCCTCCACAAGCTGTGAGGTGTGTCCCTCCACAAGTTGTGAGGTGTCTCCCTCCACAAGCTGTGAGGTGTGTCCCTCCACAAGCTGTGAGGTGTGTCCCTCCACAAGTTGTGAGGTGTGTCCCTCCACAAGCTGTGAGGTGTGTCCCTCCACAAGTTGTGAGGTGTGTCCCTCCACAAGCTGTGAGGTGTCTCCCTCCACAAGCTGTGAGGTGTGTCCCTCCACAAGCTGTGAGGTGTGTCTCCCTCCACAAGCTGTGAGGTGTGTCCCTCCACAAGCTGTGAGGTGTGTCCCTCCACAAGCTGTGAGGTGTGTCTCCCTCCACAAGCTGTGAGGTGTGTCCCTCCACAAGCTGTGAGGTGTGTCCCTCCACAAGCTGTGAGGTGTGTCCCTCCACAAGCTGTGAGGTGTGTCCCTCCACAAGTGTGAGGTGTGTCCCTCCACAAGCTGTGAGGTGTGTCCCTCCACAAGCTGTGAGGTGTGTCTCCCTCCACAAGTTGTGAGGTGTGTCCCTCCACAAGCTGTGAGGTGTCTCCCTCCACAAGCTGTGAGGTGTGTCTCCCTCCACAAGCTGTGAGGTGTGTCCCTCCACAAGCTGTGAGGTGTGTCCCTCCACAAGCTGTGAGGTGTCTCCCTCCACAAGCTGTGAGGTGTGTCCCTCCACAAGTTGTGAGGTGTGTCCCTCCACAAGTTGTGAGGTGTGTCCCTCCACAAGTTGTGAGGTGTGTCCCTCCACAAGCTGTGAGGTGTGTCCCTCCACAAGCTGTGAGGTGTGTCCCTCCACAAGCTGTGAGGTGTCTCCCTCCACAAGCTGTGAGGTGTCTCCCTCCACAAGCTGTGAGGTGTGTCCCTCCACAAGCTGTGAGGTGTGTCCCTCCACAAGCTGTGAGGTGTCTCCCTCCACAAGTTGTGAGGTGTGTCCCTCCACAAGCTGTGAGGTGTGTCTCCCTCCACAAGCTGTGAGGTGTGTCTCCCTCCACAAGCTGTGAGGTGTGTCCCTCCACAAGCTGTGAGGTGTGTCCCTCCACAAGCTGTGAGGTGTGTCCCTCCACAAGCTGTGAGGTGTGTCCCTCCACAAGCTGTGAGGTGTGTCTCCCTCCACAAGCTGTGAGGTGTCTCCCTCCACAAGCTGTGAGGTGTGTCCCTCCACAAGTTGTGAGGTGTGTCCCTCCACAAGCTGTGAGGTGTGTCCCTCCACAAGTTGTGAGGTGTGTCCCTCCACAAGCTGTGAGGTGTCTCCCTCCACAAGCTGTGAGGTGTGTCTCCCTCCACAAGCTGTGAGGTGTCTCCCTCCACAAGCTGTGAGGTGTCTCCCTCCACAAGCTGTGAGGTGTGTCCCTCCACAAGTTGTGAGGTGTGTCCCTCCACAAGCTGTGAGGTGTGTCCCTCCACAAGCTGTGAGGTGTGTCCCTCCACAAGCTGTGAGGTGTCTCCCTCCACAAGCTGTGAGGTGTGTCCCCTCCACAAGCTGTGAGGTGTCTCCCTCCACAAGCTGTGAGGTGTCTCCCTCCACAAGCTGTGAGGTGTGTCTCCCTCCACAAGCTGTGAGGTGTGTCCCTCCACAAGTTGTGAGGTGTGTCCCTCCACAAGCTGTGAGGTGTGTCCCTCCACAAGCTGTGAGGTGTCTCCCTCCACAAGCTGTGAGGTGTGTCTCCCTCCACAAGCTGTGAGGTGTGTCCCTCCACAAGCTGTGAGGTGTGTCCCTCCACAAGCTGTGAGGTGTGTCCCTCCACAAGCTGTGAGGTGTGTCTCCCTCCACAAGCTGTGAGGTGTGTCCCTCCACAAGCTGTGAGGTGTGTCCCTCCACAAGCTGTGAGGTGTGTCTCCCTCCACAAGCTGTGAGGTGTGTCCCTCCACAAGTTGTGAGGTGTGTCCCTCCACAAGCTGTGAGGTGTGTCCCTCCACAAGCTGTGAGGTGTGTCCCTCCACAAGCTGTGAGGTGTGTCTCCCTCCACAAGCTGTGAGGTGTCTCCCTCCACAAGCTGTGAGGTGTCTCCCTCCACAAGCTGTGAGGTGTCTCCCTCCACAAGTTGTGAGGTGTGTCCCTCCACAAGTTGTGAGGTGTGTCCCTCCACAAGCTGTGAGGTGTGTCCCTCCACAAGCTGTGAGGTGTCTCCCTCCACAAGCTGTGAGGTGTGTCCCTCCACAAGCTGTGAGGTGTGTCCCTCCACAAGTTGTGAGGTGTGTCCCTCCACAAGCTGTGAGGTGTGTCCCTCCACAAGTTGTGAGGTGTGTCCCTCCACAAGCTGTGAGGTGTCTCCCTCCACAAGCTGTGAGGTGTGTCCCTCCACAAGCTGTGAGGTGTGTCTCCCTCCACAAGTTGTGAGGTGTGTCCCTCCACAAGCTGTGAGGTGTGTCCCTCCACAAGCTGTGAGGTGTGTCTCCCTCCACAAGCTGTGAGGTGTGTCCCTCCACAAGCTGTGAGGTGTGTCCCTCCACAAGCTGTGAGGTGTGTCCCTCCACAAGCTGTGAGGTGTGTGTCCCTCCACAAGTTGTGAGGTGTGTGTCCCTCCACAAGCTGTGAGGTGTGTCCCTCCACAAGCTGTGAGGTGTGTCCCTCCACAAGCTGTGAGGTGTGTCCCTCCACAAGCTGTGAGGTGTCTCCCTCCACAAGCTGTGAGGTGTGTCCCTCCACAAGTGTGAGGTGTGTCCCTCCACAAGCTGTGAGGTGTGTCCCTCCACAAGTTGTGAGGTGTGTCCCTCCACAAGCTGTGAGGTGTGTCCCTCCACAAGCTGTGAGGTGTCTCCCTCCACAAGCTGTGAGGTGTCTCCCTCCACAAGTTGTGAGGTGTCTCCCTCCACAAGCTGTGAGGTGTGTCCCTCCACAAGCTGTGAGGTGTGTCCCTCCACAAGCTGTGAGGTGTCTCCCTCCACAAGTTGTGAGGTGTGTCCCTCCACAAGCTGTGAGGTGTGTCTCCCTCCACAAGCTGTGAGGTGTGTCTCCCTCCACAAGCTGTGAGGTGTGTCCCTCCACAAGCTGTGAGGTGTGTCCCTCCACAAGCTGTGAGGTGTGTCCCTCCACAAGCTGTGAGGTGTCTCCCTCCACAAGCTGTGAGGTGTGTCTCCCTCCAGCTGTGAGGTGTGTCCCTCCACAAGCTGTGAGGTGTGTCCCTCCACAAGTTGTGAGGTGTGTCCCTCCACAAGCTGTGAGGTGTCTCCCTCCACAAGCTGTGAGGTGTGTCTCCCTCCACAAGCTGTGAGGTGTGTCCCTCCACAAGCTGTGAGGTGTGTCCCTCCACAAGCTGTGAGGTGTGTCTCCCTCCACAAGCTGTGAGGTGTCTCCCTCCACAAGCTGTGAGGTGTCTCCCTCCACAAGCTGTGAGGTGTGTCTCCCTCCACAAGTTGTGAGGTGTGTCCCTCCACAAGTTGTGAGGTGTGTCCCTCCACAAGCTGTGAGGTGTGTCCCTCCACAAGTTGTGAGGTGTCTCCCTCCACAAGCTGTGAGGTGTGTCCCTCCACAAGCTGTGAGGTGTGTCTCCCTCCACAAGCTGTGAGGTGTGTCCCTCCACAAGCTGTGAGGTGTGTCCCTCCACAAGCTGTGAGGTGTGTCCCTCCACAAGTTGTGAGGTGTGTCCCTCCACAAGCTGTGAGGTGTGTCCCTCCACAAGTTGTGAGGTGTGTCCCTCCACAAGCTGTGAGGTGTCTCCCTCCACAAGCTGTGAGGTGTGTCCCTCCACAAGCTGTGAGGTGTGTCTCCCTCCACAAGCTGTGAGGTGTGTCCCTCCACAAGCTGTGAGGTGTGTCCCTCCACAAGCTGTGAGGTGTGTCCCTCCACAAGCTGTGAGGTGTGTCCCTCCACAAGTTGTGAGGTGTGTCCCTCCACAAGCTGTGAGGTGTGTCCCTCCACAAGCTGTGAGGTGTGTCTCCCTCCACAAGCTGTGAGGTGTCTCCCTCCACAAGCTGTGAGGTGTGTCCCTCCACAAGCTGTGAGGTGTGTCCCTCCACAAGCTGTGAGGTGTGTCCCTCCACAAGCTGTGAGGTGTGTCCCTCCACAAGCTGTGAGGTGTGTGTCCCTCCACAAGCTGTGAGGTGTCTCCCTCCACAAGCTGTGAGGTGTGTCCCTCCACAAGTTGTGAGGTGTGTCCCTCCACAAGTTGTGAGGTGTGTCCCTCCACAAGCTGTGAGGTGTGTCCCTCCACAAGCTGTGAGGTGTGTCCCTCCACAAGCTGTGAGGTGTCTCCCTCCACAAGCTGTGAGGTGTCTCCCTCCACAAGTTGTGAGGTGTCTCCCTCCACAAGCTGTGAGGTGTGTCCCTCCACAAGCTGTGAGGTGTGTCCCTCCACAAGCTGTGAGGTGTCTCCCTCCACAAGTTGTGAGGTGTGTCCCTCCACAAGCTGTGAGGTGTGTCTCCCTCCACAAGCTGTGAGGTGTGTCTCCCTCCACAAGCTGTGAGGTGTGTCCCTCCACAAGCTGTGAGGTGTGTCCCTCCACAAGCTGTGAGGTGTGTCCCTCCACAAGCTGTGAGGTGTGTCCCTCCACAAGCTGTGAGGTGTGTCCCTCCACAAGCTGTGAGGTGTCTCCCTCCACAAGCTGTGAGGTGTGTCCCTCCACAAGTTGTGAGGTGTGTCCCTCCACAAGCTGTGAGGTGTGTCCCTCCACAAGTTGTGAGGTGTGTCCCTCCACAAGCTGTGAGGTGTCTCCCTCCACAAGCTGTGAGGTGTGTCTCCCTCCACAAGCTGTGAGGTGTCTCCCTCCACAAGCTGTGAGGTGTCTCCCTCCACAAGCTGTGAGGTGTGTCTCCCTCCACAAGCTGTGAGGTGTGTCCCTCCACAAGTTGTGAGGTGTGTCCCTCCACAAGTTGTGAGGTGTGTCCCTCCACAAGCTGTGAGGTGTCTCCCTCCACAAGCTGTGAGGTGTGTCTCCCTCCACAAGCTGTGAGGTGTCTCCCTCCACAAGCTGTGAGGTGTGTCCCCTCCACAAGCTGTGAGGTGTGTCTCCCTCCACAAGCTGTGAGGTGTGTCCCTCCACAAGCTGTGAGGTGTGTCTCCCTCCACAAGTGTGAGGTGTGTCTCCTCCACAAGCTGTGAGGTGTGTCCCTCCACAAGCTGTGAGGTGTGTCTCCCTCCACAAGCTGTGAGGTGTGTCCCTCCACAAGCTGTGAGGTGTGTCTCCCTCCACAAGCTGTGAGGTGTGTCCCTCCACAAGCTGTGAGGTGTGTCCCTCCACAAGCTGTGAGGTGTGTCCCTCCACAAGTTGTGAGGTGTGTCTCCCTCCACAAGTGTGAGGTGTGTCTCCCTCCACAAGCTGTGAGGTGTGTCCCTCCACAAGCTGTGAGGTGTGTCCCTCCACAAGCTGTGAGGTGTGTCTCCCTCCACAAGCTGTGAGGTGTGTCCCTCCACAAGCTGTGAGGTGTGTCTCCCTCCACAAGCTGTGAGGTGTGTCTCCCTCCACAAGCTGTGAGGTGTGTCTCCCTCCACAAGCTGTGAGGTGTGTCTCCCTCCACAAGCTGTGAGGTGTGTCTCCCTCCACAAGCTGTGAGGTGTGTCTCCTCCACAAGCTGTGAGGTGTCTCCCTCCACAAGCTGTGAGGTGTGTCTCCCTCCACAAGTTGTGAGGTGTGTCCCTCCACAAGTTGTGAGGTGTGTCCCTCCACAAGCTGTGAGGTGTGTCCCTCCACAAGTTGTGAGGTGTCTCCCTCCACAAGCTGTGAGGTGTCTCCCTCCACAAGCTGTGAGGTGTGTCCCTCCACAAGCTGTGAGGTGTGTCCCTCCACAAGTTGTGAGGTGTGTCCCTCCACAAGCTGTGAGGTGTCTCCCTCCACAAGCTGTGAGGTGTCTCCCTCCACAAGCTGTGAGGTGTGTCCCTCCACAAGTTGTGAGGTGTGTCTCCCTCCACAAGTTGTGAGGTGTGTCTCCCTCCACAAGTGTGAGGTGTGTCCCTCCACAAGCTGTGAGGTGTGTCCCTCCACAAGCTGTGAGGTGTGTCTCCCTCCACAAGCTGTGAGGTGTGTCCCTCCACAAGCTGTGAGGTGTGTCTCCCTCCACAAGCTGTGAGGTGTGTCCCTCCACAAGCTGTGAGGTGTGTCCCTCCACAAGCTGTGAGGTGTCTCCCTCCACAAGCTGTGAGGTGTCTCCCTCCACAAGCTGTGAGGTGTGTCTCCCTCCACAAGTTGTGAGGTGTGTCCCTCCACAAGTTGTGAGGTGTCTCCCTCCACAAGCTGTGAGGTGTGTCCCTCCACAAGCTGTGAGGTGTCTCCCTCCACAAGTTGTGAGGTGTCTCCCTCCACAAGCTGTGAGGTGTGTCCCTCCACAAGCTGTGAGGTGTGTCCCTCCACAAGTTGTGAGGTGTCTCCCTCCACAAGTTGTGAGGTGTGTCCCTCCACAAGTTGTGAGGTGTGTCCCTCCACAAGCTGTGAGGTGTGTCTCCCTCCACAAGTTGTGAGGTGTGTCCCTCCACAAGTTGTGAGGTGTCTCCCTCCACAAGCTGTGAGGTGTGTCCCTCCACAAGCTGTGAGGTGTGTCTCCCTCCACAAGCTGTGAGGTGTGTCCCTCCACAAGTTGTGAGGTGTGTCCCTCCACAAGTTGTGAGGTGTCTCCCTCCACAAGCTGTGAGGTGTGTCCCTCCACAAGCTGTGAGGTGTCTCCCTCCACAAGTTGTGAGGTGTCTCCCTCCACAAGCTGTGAGGTGTGTCCCTCCACAAGCTGTGAGGTGTGTCCCTCCACAAGTTGTGAGGTGTCTCCCTCCACAAGCTGTGAGGTGTGTCCCTCCACAAGTTGTGAGGTGTCTCCCTCCACAAGCTGTGAGGTGTCTCCCTCCACAAGCTGTGAGGTGTCTCCCTCCACAAGTTGTGAGGTGTCTCCCTCCACAAGCTGTGAGGTGTCTCCCTCCACAAGCTGTGAGGTGTGTCCCTCCACAAGCTGTGAGGTGTGTCTCCCTCCACAAGCTGTGAGGTGTGTCTCCCTCCACAAGTTGTGAGGTGTGTCTCCCTCCACAAGCTGTGAGGTGTGTCTCCCTCCACAAGCTGTGAGGTGTGTCCCTCCACAAGCTGTGAGGTGTCTCCCTCCACAAGCTGTGAGGTGTCTCCCTCCACAAGCTGTGAGGTGTGTCTCCCTCCACAAGTTGTGAGGTGTGTCTCCCTCCACAAGCTGTGAGGTGTCTCCCTCCACAAGCTGTGAGGTGTGTCTCCCTCCACAAGTTGTGAGGTGTCTCCCTCCACAAGCTGTGAGGTGTGTCTCCCTCCACAAGTTGTGAGGTGTGTCCTCCCTCCACAAGCTGTGAGGTGTGTCTCCCTCCACAAGCTGTGAGGTGTGTCCCTCCACAAGCTGTGAGGTGTGTCCCTCCACAAGCTGTGAGGTGTGTCTCCCTCCACAAGCTGTGAGGTGTGTCTCCCTCCACAAGCTGTGAGGTGTCTCCCTCCACAAGTTGTGAGGTGTGTCCCTCCACAAGCTGTGAGGTGTGTCCCTCCACAAGTTGTGAGGTGTGTCCCTCCACAAGCTGTGAGGTGTGTCCCTCCACAAGCTGTGAGGTGTGTCCCTCCACAAGCTGTGAGGTGTCTCCCTCCACAAGCTGTGAGGTGTGTCCCTCCACAAGCTGTGAGGTGTCTCCCTCCACAAGTTGTGAGGTGTCTCCCTCCACAAGTTGTGAGGTGTGTCCCTCCACAAGCTGTGAGGTGTGTCCCTCCACAAGTTGTGAGGTGTCTCCCTCCACAAGCTGTGAGGTGTCTCCCTCCACAAGCTGTGAGGTGTGTCCCTCCACAAGCTGTGAGGTGTGTCCCTCCACAAGCTGTGAGGTGTGTCCCTCCACAAGCTGTGAGGTGTGTCCCTCCACAAGTTGTGAGGTGTGTCCCTCCACAAGCTGTGAGGTGTGTCCCTCCACAAGCTGTGAGGTGTCTCCCTCCACAAGCTGTGAGGTGTGTCCCTCCACAAGTTGTGAGGTGTGTCTCCCTCCACAAGTTGTGAGGTGTGTCCCTCCACAAGTTGTGAGGTGTCTCCCTCCACAAGTTGTGAGGTGTCTCCCTCCACAAGCTGTGAGGTGTGTCCCTCCACAAGCTGTGAGGTGTGTCTCCCTCCACAAGTTGTGAGGTGTCTCCCTCCACAAGCTGTGAGGTGTGTCCCTCCACAAGCTGTGAGGTGTGTCTCCCTCCACAAGCTGTGAGGTGTGTCCCTCCACAAGCTGTGAGGTGTGTCTCCCTCCACAAGCTGTGAGGTGTGTCCCTCCACAAGCTGTGAGGTGTGTCCCTCCACAAGCTGTGAGGTGTCTCCCTCCACAAGCTGTGAGGTGTGTCTCCCTCCACAAGTTGTGAGGTGTGTCCCTCCACAAGTTGTGAGGTGTCTCCCTCCACAAGCTGTGAGGTGTGTCCCTCCACAAGCTGTGAGGTGTCTCCCTCCACAAGTTGTGAGGTGTCTCCCTCCACAAGCTGTGAGGTGTGTCCCTCCACAAGCTGTGAGGTGTGTCCCTCCACAAGTTGTGAGGTGTTCCCTCCACAAGTTGTGAGGTGTGTCCCTCCACAAGTTGTGAGGTGTGTCCCTCCACAAGCTGTGAGGTGTGTCTCCCTCCACAAGTTGTGAGGTGTGTCCCTCCACAAGTTGTGAGGTGTCTCCCTCCACAAGCTGTGAGTGTGTCCCTCCACAAGCTGTGAGGTGTGTTTCCCTCCACAAGCTGTGAGGTGTGTCCCTCCACAAGCTGTGAGGTGTGTCCCTCCACAAGTTGTGAGGTGTCTCCCTCCACAAGCTGTGAGGTGTGTCCCTCCACAAGCTGTGAGGTGTGTCCCTCCACAAGTTGTGAGGTGTCTCCCTCCACAAGCTGTGAGTGTGTCCCTCCACAAGCTGTGAGGTGTGTCCCTCCACAAGTTGTGAGGTGTCTCCCTCCACAAGCTGTGAGGTGTGTCCCTCCACAAGCTGTGAGGTGTCTCCCTCCACAAGCTGTGAGGTGTGTCCCTCCACAAGCTGTGAGGTGTCTCCCTCCACAAGTTGTGAGGTGTCTCCCTCCACAAGCTGTGAGGTGTCTCCCTCCACAAGCTGTGAGGTGTGTCCCTCCACAAGCTGTGAGGTGTGTCTCCCTCCACAAGCTGTGAGGTGTGTCCCCTCCACAAGTTGTGAGGTGTCTCCCTCCACAAGCTGTGAGGTGTCTCCCTCCACAAGCTGTGAGGTGTGTCCCTCCACAAGCTGTGAGGTGTGTCTCCCTCCACAAGCTGTGAGGTGTGTCCCTCCACAAGCTGTGAGGTGTGTCCCTCCACAAGCTGTGAGGTGTCTCCCTCCACAAGCTGTGAGGTGTGTCTCCCTCCACAAGTTGTGAGGTGTCTCCCTCCACAAGCTGTGAGGTGTCTCCCTCCACAAGCTGTGAGGTGTGTCTCCCTCCACAAGTTGTGAGGTGTCTCCCTCCACAAGCTGTGAGGTGTGTCCCTCCACAAGCTGTGAGGTGTGTCTCCCTCCACAAGCTGTGAGGTGTGTCCCTCCACAAGCTGTGAGGTGTGTCCCTCCACAAGCTGTGAGGTGTGTCCCTCCACAAGCTGTGAGGTGTGTCCCTCCACAAGCTGTGAGGTGTGTCTCCCTCCACAAGCTGTGAGGTGTGTCCCTCCACAAGCTGTGAGGTGTGTCCCTCCACAAGCTGTGAGGTGTGTCCCTCCACAAGTTGTGAGGTGTGTCCCTCCACAAGCTGTGAGGTGTGTCCCTCCACAAGCTGTGAGGTGTGTCCCTCCACAAGCTGTGAGGTGTCTCCCTCCACAAGCTGTGAGGTGTCTCCCTCCACAAGCTGTGAGGTGTCTCCCTCCACAAGCTGTGAGGTGTCTCCCTCCACAAGCTGTGAGGTGTGTCTCCTCCACAAGCTGTGAGGTGTGTCTCCCTCCACAAGCTGTGAGGTGTGTCCCTCCACAAGCTGTGAGGTGTGTCCCTCCACAAGCTGTGAGGTGTCTCCCTCCACAAGCTGTGAGGTGTCTCCCTCCACAAGCTGTGAGGTGTGTCTCCTCCACAAGCTGTGAGGTGTCTCCCTCCACAAGCTGTGAGGTGTGTCTCCCTCCACAAGCTGTGAGGTGTGTCCCTCCACAAGCTGTGAGGTGTGTCTCCCTCCACAAGCTGTGAGGTGTGTCCCTCCACAAGCTGTGAGGTGTCTCCCTCCACAAGCTGTGAGGTGTGTCCCTCCACAAGCTGTGAGGTGTGTCCCTCCACAAGCTGTGAGGTGTGTCTCCCTCCACAAGCTGTGAGGTGTGTCCCTCCACAAGCTGTGAGGTGTGTCTCCTCCACAAGCTGTGAGGTGTGTCCCTCCACAAGCTGTGAGGTGTCTCCCTCCACAAGCTGTGAGGTGTGTCCCTCCACAAGCTGTGAGGTGTGTCTCCCTCCACAAGCTGTGAGGTGTCTCCCTCCACAAGCTGTGAGGTGTGTCCCTCCACAAGCTGTGAGGTGTGTCCCTCCACAAGCTGTGAGGTGTCTCCCTCCACAAGCTGTGAGGTGTGTCTCCCTCCACAAGCTGTGAGGTGTCTCCCTCCACAAGCTGTGAGGTGTGTCCCTCCACAAGCTGTGAGGTGTGTCCCTCCACAAGCTGTGAGGTGTCTCCCTCCACAAGCTGTGAGGTGTCTCCCTCCACAAGCTGTGAGGTGTGTCTCCCTCCACAAGCTGTGAGGTGTGTCTCCTCCACAAGCTGTGAGGTGTGTCCCTCCACAAGCTGTGAGGTGTCTCCCTCCACAAGCTGTGAGGTGTGTCTCCCTCCACAAGCTGTGAGGTGTCTCCCTCCACAAGCTGTGAGGTGTGTCCCTCCACAAGCTGTGAGGTGTGTCTCCCTCCACAAGCTGTGAGGTGTCTCCCTCCACAAGCTGTGAGGTGTGTCCCTCCACAAGCTGTGAGGTGTGTCCCTCCACAAGCTGTGAGGTGTGTCCCTCCACAAGCTGTGAGGTGTGTCTCCCTCCACAAGCTGTGAGGTGTGTCCCTCCACAAGCTGTGAGGTGTGTCCCTCCACAAGCTGTGAGGTGTCTCCCTCCACAAGCTGTGAGGTGTCTCCCTCCACAAGTGTGAGGTGTCTCCCTCCACAAGCTGTGAGGTGTGTCTCCTCCACAAGCTGTGAGGTGTGTCTCCCTCCACAAGCTGTGAGGTGTGTCCCTCCACAAGCTGTGAGGTGTGTCCCTCCACAAGCTGTGAGGTGTGTCCCTCCACAAGCTGTGAGGTGTCTCCCTCCACAAGCTGTGAGGTGTGTCCCTCCACAAGCTGTGAGGTGTCTCCCTCCACAAGCTGTGAGGTGTGTCTCCCTCCACAAGCTGTGAGGTGTGTCCCTCCACAAGCTGTGAGGTGTCTCCCTCCACAAGCTGTGAGGTGTGTCCCTCCACAAGCTGTGAGGTGTGTCCCTCCACAAGCTGTGAGGTGTGTCCCTCCACAAGCTGTGAGGTGTCTCCCTCCACAAGCTGTGAGGTGTGTCCCTCCACAAGCTGTGAGGTGTGTCTCCCTCCACAAGCTGTGAGGTGTCTCCCTCCACAAGCTGTGAGGTGTGTCCCTCCACAAGCTGTGAGGTGTCTCCCTCCACAAGTGTGAGGTGTGTCCCTCCACAAGCTGTGAGGTGTGTCTCCTCCACAAGTGTGAGGTGTGTCCCTCCACAAGTGTGAGGTGTGTCCCTCCACAAGCTGTGAGGTGTGTCTCCCTCCACAAGCTGTGAGGTGTGTCCCTCCACAAGGTGTGAGGTGTGTCCCTCCACAAGCTGTGAGGTGTCTCCCTCCACAAGCTGTGAGGTGTGTCCCTCCACAAGCTGTGAGGTGTCCCTCCACAAGCTGTGAGGTGTGTCCCTCCACAAGCTGTGAGGTGTGTCTCCTCCACAAGTGTGAGGTGTCTCTCCACAAGCTGTGAGGTGTGTCCCTCCACAAGCTGTGAGGTGTGTCCCTCCACAAGCTGTGAGGTGTCTCCCTCCACAAGCTGTGAGGTGTGTCCCTCCACAAGTTGTGAGGTGTGTCCCTCCACAAGCTGTGAGGTGTCTCCCTCCACAAGCTGTGAGGTGTGTCTCCCTCCACAAGCTGTGAGGTGTGTCTCCCTCCACAAGCTGTGAGGTGTGTCCCTCCACAAGCTGTGAGGTGTGTCTCCCTCCACAAGTGTGAGGTGTGTCCCTCCACAAGTGTGAGGTGTGTCCCTCCACAAGCTGTGAGGTGTCTCCCTCCACAAGTTGTGAGGTGTCTCCCTCCACAAGCTGTGAGGTGTGTCTCCCTCCACAAGCTGTGAGGTGTGTCCCTCCACAAGCTGTGAGGTGTGTCTCCCTCCACAAGCTGTGAGGTGTGTCCCTCCACAAGCTGTGAGGTGTGTCTCCTCCACAAGTTGTGAGGTGTGTCCCTCCACAAGCTGTGAGGTGTGTCCCTCCACAAGCTGTGAGGTGTGTCTCCCTCCACAAGTGTGAGGTGTCTCCCTCCACAAGCTGTGAGGTGTGTCCCTCCACAAGTTGTGAGGTGTCTCCCTCCACAAGCTGTGAGGTGTCTCCCTCCACAAGTTGTGAGGTGTCCCTCCACAAGCTGTGAGGTGTGTCCCCTCCACAAGCTGTGAGGTGTGTCTCCCTCCACAAGCTGTGAGGTGTGTCCCTCCACAAGCTGTGAGTGTGTCCCCTCCACAAGCTGTGAGGTGTCTCCCTCCACAAGTTGTGAGGTGTGTCCCTCCACAAGCTGTGAGGTGTGTCCCTCCACAAGCTGTGAGGTGTGTCCCTCCACAAGTTGTGAGGTGTCTCCCTCCACAAGTTGTGAGGTGTGTCCCCTCCACAAGCTGTGAGGTGTGTCCCTCCACAAGCTGTGAGGTGTGTCCCTCCACAAGCTGTGAGGTGTCTCCCTCCACAAGTGTGAGGTGTGTCCCTCCACAAGCTGTGAGGTGTGTCCCTCCACAAGCTGTGAGGTGTGTCTCCCTCCACAAGCTGTGAGTGTGTCCCTCCACAAGTTGTGAGGTGTCTCCCTCCACAGTTGTGAGGGTGTCCCTCCACAAGCTGTGAGTGTGTCTCCCTCCACAAGCTGTGAGGTGTCTCCCTCCACAAGCTGTGAGGTGTGTCTCCCTCCACAAGCTGTGAGGTGTTCTCCCTCCACAAGCTGTGAGGTGTCTCCCTCCACAAGCTGTGAGGTGTGTCCCTCCACAAGTTGTGAGGTGTCTCCCTCCACAATTGTGAGGTGTCTCCCTCCACAAGCTGTGAGGTGTGTCTCCCTCCACAAGTGTGAGGTGTCTCCCTCCACAAGCTGTGAGGTGGTCCCTCCACAAGCTGTGAGTGTGTCCCTCCACAAGTTGTGAGGTGTCTCCTCCACAAGTTGTGAGGTGTGTCCCCTCCACAAGTTGTGAGGTGTGTCCCTCCACAAGCTGTGAGGGTGTCCCTCCACAAGCTGTGAGGTGTCCCTCCACAAGGTGTGAGGTGTGTCCCTCCACAAGTTGTGAGGTGTGTCCCTCCACAAGCTGTGAGGTGTGTCTCCCTCCACAAGCTGTGAGGTGTGTCCCTCCACAAGCTGTGAGGTGTGTCCCTCCACAAGCTGTGAGGTGTGTCCCCTCCACAAGTGTGAGGTGTGTCCCTCCACAAGTTGTGAGGTGTGTCCCTCCACAAGCTGTGAGGTGTCTCCCTCCACAAGTTGTGAGGTGTCTCCCTCCACAAGCTGTGAGGTGGTCCCTCCACAAGCTGTGAGGTGTGTCTCCCTCCACAGCTGTGAGGTGTGTCCCTCCACAAGTTGTGAGGTGTGTCCCTCCACAAGCTGTGAGGTGTCTCCCTCCACAAGCTGTGAGGTGTCTCCCTCCACAACTGTGAGGTGTCTCCCTCCACAAGCTGTGAGTGTGTCCCCTCCACAAGCTGTGAGGTGTCTCCCTCCACAAGCTGTGAGTGTGTCCCTCCACAAGCTGTGAGGTGTGTCTCCCTCCACAAGCTGTGAGTTGTGTCCCCTCCACAAGCTGTGAGGTGTGTCCCCTCCACAAGTTGTGAGGTGTCTCCCTCCACAAGCTGTGAGGTGTCTCCCTCCACAAGCTGTGAGGTGTGTCCCTCCACAAGCTGTGAGGTGTGTCCCTCCACAAGTGTGAGGTGTCTCCCTCCACAAGTTGTGAGGTGTCTCCCTCCACAAGCTGTGAGGTGTGTCTCCCTCCACAAGCTGTGAGGTGTCTCCCTCCACAAGCTGTGAGGTGTGTCTCCTCCACAAGCTGTGAGGTGTGTCTCCCTCCACAAGTGTGAGGTGTGTCCCTCCACAAGTGTGAGGTGTG
Organism: Procambarus virginalis; assembly: GCA_020271785.1. Lineage (NCBI taxonomy): Eukaryota > Metazoa > Arthropoda > Malacostraca > Decapoda > Cambaridae > Procambarus > Procambarus virginalis. Next base: position 25,311 of record WNGS01007905.1, read on the forward strand.
TCCCTCCACAAGCTGTGAGGTGTGTCCCTCCACAAGCTGTGGTGTGTCTCCCTCCACAAGCTGTGAGGTGTGTCTCCCTCCACAAGCTGTGAGTGTGTCTCCCTCCACAAGCTGTGAGGTGTCCCTCCCAAGCTGTGAGGTGTGTCCCTCCACAAGTTGTGAGGTGTGTCCCTCCACAAGCTGTGAGGTGTGTCCCTCCACAAGTTGTGAGGTGTCTCCCTCCACAAGCTGTGAGGTGTGTCCCTCCACAAGCTGTGAGGTGTGTCTCCCTCCACAAGCTGTGAGGTGTGTCCCTCCACAAGCTGTGAGGTGTGTCCCCCTCCACAAGCTGTGAGGTGTGTCCCTCCACAAGTTGTGAGGTGTGTCCCTCCACAAGCTGTGAGGTGTGTCTCCCTCCACACTGTGAGGTGTGTCCCTCCACAAGTGTGAGGTGTGTCCCTCCACAAGGTGAGGTGTGTCCCTCCACAAGCTGTGAGGTGTGTCCCTCCACAAGTTGTGAGGTGTTCTCCCTCCACAAGTTGTGAGGTGTGTCCCTCCACAAGCTGTGAGGTGTCCCTCCACAAGCTGTGAGGTGTGTCCCTCCACAAGCTGTGGGTGTGTCCCTCCACAAGCTGTGAGGTGTGTCCCTCCACAAGCTGTGAGGTGTGTCCCTCCACAAGCTGTGAGGTGTCTCCCTCCACAATTGTGAGGTGTCTCCCTCCACAAGCTGTGAGGTGTGTCTCCCTCCACAAGCTGTGAGGTGTGTCCCTCCACAAGTGTGAGGTGTGTCCCTCCACAAGTTGTGAGGTGTGTCCCCTCCACAAGCTGTGAGGTGTGTCCCTCCACAATTGTGAGGTGTGTCCCCTCCACAAGCTGTGAGGTGTGTCCCCTCCACAAGTTGTGAGGTGTGTCTCCCTCCACAAGCTGTGAGGTGTGTCCCCTCCACAAGTGTGAGGTGTGTCCCTCCACAGTTGTGAGGTGTGTCCCTCCACAAGCTGTGAGGTGTGTCCCTCCCACAAGTGTGAGGTGTGTCCCTCCACAAGTTGTGAGGTGTGTCCCTCCACAAGCTGTGAGGTGTGTCCCTCCACAAGTTGTGAGGTGTCTCCCTCCACAAGCTGTGAGGTGTGTCCCTCCACAAGTTGTGAGGTGTGTCCCTCCACAAGTTGTGAGGTGTCCCTCCACAAGCTGTGAGGTGTGTCCCTCCACAAGCTGTGAGGTGTGTCCCTCCACAAGTTGTGAGGTGTGTCCCTCCACAAGCTGTGAGGTGTTCTCCCTCCACAAGTTGTGAGGTGTCTCCCTCCACAAGCTGTGAGGTGTGTCCCTCCACAAGCTGTGAGGTGTCTCCCTCCACAAGCTGTGAGGTTGTCTCCCTCCACAAGTGTGAGGTGTCTCCCTCCACAAGTTGTGAGGTGTCTCCCTCCACAAGCTGTGAGGTGTGTCTCCCTCCACAAGTTGTGAGGTGTTCCCTCCACAAGCTGTGAGGTGTGTCCCTCCACAAGCTGTGAGGTGTGTCCCTCCACAAGCTGTNTCTCCCTCCACAAGCTGTGAGGTGTGTCCCTCCACAAGCTGTGAGGTGTGTCCCTCCACAAGCTGTGAGGTGTGTCCCTCCCTCCACAAGCTGTGAGGTGTTCCCTCCACAAGCTGTGAGGTGTGTCTCCCTCCACAAGCTGTGAGGTGTGTCCCTCCACAAGCTGTGAGGTGTGTCCCTCCACAAGCTGTGAGGTGTGTCTCCCTCCACAAGCTGTGAGGTGTGTCCCTCCACAAGCTGTGAGGTGTGTCCCTCCACAAGCTGTGAGTGTGTCCCTCCACAAGCTGTGAGGTGTGTCCCCTCCACAAGCTGTGAGGTGTGTCCTCCACAAGCTGTGAGGTGTCTCCCTCCACAAGTTGTGAGGTGTGTCTCCTCCACAAGCTGTGAGGTGTCTCCCTCCACAAGTGTGAGGTGTGTCCCTCCACAAGCTGTGAGGTGTCTCCCTCCACAAGCTGTGAGGTGTGTCCCCTCCACAAGCTGTGAGGTGTCTCCCTCCACAAGCTGTGAGGTGTCTCCCTCCACAATTGTGAGGTGTCTCCCTCCACAAGCTGTGAGGTGTGTCCCTCCACAAGTGTGAGGTGTGTCTCCCTCCACAAGTTGTGAGGTGTGTCTCCCTCCACAAGCTGTGAGGTGTCTCCCTCCACAAGCTGTGAGGTGTGTCTCCCTCCACAAGCTGTGAGGTGTGTCCCTCCACAAGCTGTGAGGTGTCTCCCTCCACAAGCTGTGAGGTGTGTCCCCTCCACAAGCTGTGAGGTGTGTCCCTCCACAAGCTGTGAGGTGTGTCTCCCTCCACAAGCTGTGAGGTGTGTCCCTCCACAAGCTGTGAGGTGTGTCCCTCCACAAGCTGTGAGGTGTGTCTCCCTCCACAAGTTGTGAGGTGTGTCCCTCCACAAGCTGTGAGGTGTCTCCCTCCACAAGCTGTGAGGTGTGTCCCTCCACAAGCTGTGAGGTGTGTCCCTCCACAAGCTGTGAGGTGTCTCCCTCCACAAGCTGTGAGGTGTGTCCCTCCACAAGCTGTGAGGTGTGTCCCTCCACAAGCTGTGAGGTGTCTCCCTCCACAAGCTGTGAGGTGTCTCCCTCCACAAGCTGTGAGGTGTGTCCCTCCACAAGCTGTGAGGTGTGTCTCCTCCACAAGCTGTGAGGTGTGTCCCTCCACAAGCTGTGAGGTGTCTCCCTCCACAAGCTGTGAGGTGTGTCTCCCTCCACAAGCTGTGAGGTGTCTCCCTCCACAAGCTGTGAGGTGTGTCCCTCCACAAGCTGTGAGGTGTGTCTCCCTCCACAAGCTGTGAGGTGTCTCCCTCCACAAGCTGTGAGGTGTGTCCCTCCACAAGCTGTGAGGTGTGTCCCTCCACAAGCTGTGAGGTGTGTCCCTCCACAAGCTGTGAGGTGTGTCTCCCTCCACAAGCTGTGAGGTGTGTCCCTCCACAAGTGTGAGGTGTGTCCCTCCACAAGTTGTGAGGTGTCTCCCTCCACAAGCTGTGAGGTGTCTCCCTCCACAATTGTGAGGTGTCTCCCTCCACAAGCTGTGAGGTGTGTCCCCTCCACAAGCTGTGAGGTGTGTCTCCCTCCACAAGCTGTGAGGTGTGTCCCTCCACAAGGTGAGGTGTGTCCCTCCACAAGCTGTGAGGTGTGTCCCTCCACAAGTTGTGAGGTGTCTCCCTCCACAAGCTGTGAGGTGTGTCCCTCCACAAGCTGTGAGGTGTGTCTCCCTCCACAAGCTGTGAGGTGTCTCCCTCCACAAGCTGTGAGGTGTGTCCCTCCACAAGTTGTGAGGTGTCTCCCTCCACAAGTTGTGAGGTGTGTCCCTCCACAAGCTGTGAGGTGTGTCTCCTCCACAAGTTGTGAGGTGTCTCCCTCCACAAGCTGTGAGGTGTGTCCCTCCACAAGCTGTGAGGTGTCTCCCTCCACAAGTTGTGAGGTGTCTCCCTCCACAAGTTGTGAGGTGTCTCCCTCCACAAGCTGTGAGGTGTGTCCCTCCACAAGTTGTGAGGTGTGTCCCTCCACAAGTTGTGAGGTGTGTCCCCCTCCACAAGCTGTGAGGTGTGTCCCTCCACAAGCTGTGAGGTGTGTCCCTCCACAAGCTGTGAGGTGTGTCCCTCCACAAGCTGTGAGGTGTGTCCCTCCACAAGTGTGAGGTGTGTCCCTCCACAAGCTGTGAGGTGTGTCCCCTCCACAAGCTGTGAGGTGTGTCCCTCCACAAGTTGTGAGGTGTCTCCCTCCACAAGTTGTGAGGTGTCTCCCTCCACAAGCTGTGAGGTGTGTCCCTCCACAAGCTGTGAGGTGTGTCTCCCTCCACAAGCTGTGAGGTGTGTCTCCCTCCACAAGTTGTGAGGTGTGTCCCTCCACAAGCTGTGAGGTGTGTCTCCCTCCACAAGCTGTGAGGTGTGTCTCCCTCCACAAGTTGTGAGGTGTGTCCCTCCACAAGTTGTGAGGTGTGTCCCTCCACAAGCTGTGAGGTGTGTCCCTCCACAAGCTGTGAGGTGTCTCCCTCCACAAGCTGTGAGGTGTGTCCCTCCACAAGTTGTGAGGTGTGTCCCTCCACAAGCTGTGAGGTGTGTCTCCCTCCACAAGCTGTGAGGTGTCTCCCTCCACAAGCTGTGAGGTGTCTCCCTCCACAAGCTGTGAGGTGTCTCCCTCCACAAGTTGTGAGGTGTCTCCCTCCACAAGCTGTGAGGTGTGTCTCCTCCACAAGCTGTGAGGTGTGTCTCCCTCCACAAGCTGTGAGGTGTGTCCCTCCACAAGTTGTGAGGTGTCTCCCTCCACAAGCTGTGAGGTGTCTCCCTCCACAAGCTGTGAGGTGTGTCCCTCCACAAGCTGTGAGGTGTGTCTCCCTCCACAAGCTGTGAGGTGTGTCTCCTCCACAAGCTGTGAGGTGTCTCCCTCCACAAGCTGTGAGGTGTGTCTCCCTCCACAAGCTGTGAGGTGTGTCCCTCCACAAGCTGTGAGGTGTGTCCCTCCACAAGCTGTGAGGTGTGTCTCCTCCACAAGCTGTGAGGTGTGTCCCTCCACAAGCTGTGAGGTGTGTCTCCCTCCACAAGCTGTGAGGTGTGTCCCTCCACAAGCTGTGAGGTGTCTCCCTCCACAAGCTGTGAGGTGTCTCCCTCCACAAGTTGTGAGGTGTGTCTCCCTCCACAAGCTGTGAGGTGTCTCCCTCCACAAGCTGTGAGGTGTGTGTCCCTCCACAAGCTGTGAGGTGTCTCCCTCCACAATTGTGAGGTGTCTCCCTCCACAAGCTGTGAGGTGTGTCTCCCTCCACAAGTTGTGAGGTGTCTCCCTCCACAAGCTGTGAGGTGTGTCTCCCTCCACAAGCTGTGAGGTGTCTCCCTCCACAAGTGTGAGGTGTCTCCCTCCACAAGTTGTGAGGTGTGTCCCTCCACAAGCTGTGAGGTGTGTCTCCCTCCACAAGCTGTGAGGTGTGTCCCTCCACAAGCTGTGAGGTGTGTCTCCCTCCACAAGCTGTGAGGTGTGTCCCTCCACAAGTTGTGAGGTGTGTCTCCCTCCACAAGCTGTGAGGTGTGTCCCTCCACAAGCTGTGAGGTGTGTCCCTCCACAAGTTGTGAGGTGTCTCCCTCCACAAGCTGTGAGGTGTGTCCCCTCCACAAGCTGTGAGGTGTGTCTCCCTCCACAAGCTGTGAGGTGTGTCCCTCCACAAGCTGTGAGGTGTGTCCCTCCACAAGCTGTGAGGTGTGTCTCCCTCCACAAGCTGTGAGGTGTGTCCCTCCACAAGCTGTGAGGTGTCTCCCTCCACAAGCTGTGAGGTGTGTCCCCTCCACAAGCTGTGAGGTGTGTCCCTCCACAAGCTGTGAGGTGTGTCCCTCCACAAGTTGTGAGGTGTGTCCCTCCACAAGCTGTGAGGTGTGTCCCTCCACAAGCTGTGAGGTGTCTCC
>WNGS01007905.1:34717-64339 GCA_020271785.1 Procambarus virginalis
GTGTGTCCCTCCACAAGTTGTGAGGTGTGTCCCTCCACAAGCTGTGAGGTGTGTCTCCCTCCACAAGCTGTGAGGTGTGTCTCCCTCCACAAGTTGTGAGTGTGTCCCTCCACAAGCTGTGAGGTGTGTCTCCCTCCACAAGTTGTGAGGTGTGTCCTCCACAAGCTGTGAGGTGTCTCCCTCCACAAGCTGTGAGGTGTGTCCCTCCACAAGTTGTGAGGTGTGTCCCTCCACAAGCTGTGAGGTGTCTCCCTCCACAAGTTGTGAGGTGTGTCCCTCCACAAGCTGTGAGGTGTGTCTCCCTCCACAAGTTGTGAGGTGTGTCCCTCCACAAGTTGTGAGGTGTGTCCCTCCACAAGCTGTGAGGTGTGTCCCTCCACAAGCTGTGAGGTGTCTCCCTCCACAAGCTGTGAGGTGTCCCCTCCACAAGCTGTGAGGTGTCTCCCTCCACAAGCTGTGAGGTGTGTCCCTCCACAAGCTGTGAGGTGTCTCCCTCCACAAGCTGTGAGGTGTCTCCCTCCACAAGCTGTGAGGTGTGTCCCTCCACAAGTTGTGAGGTGTCTCCCTCCACAAGCTGTGAGGTGTCCCTCCACAAGCTGTGAGGTGTGTCTCCCCACAAGTGTGAGGTGTCTCCCTCCACAAGCTGTGAGGTGTGTCCCTCCACAAGCTGTGAGGTGTCTCCCTCCACAAGTTGTGAGGTGTCTCCCTCCACAATTGTGAGGTGTCTCCCTCCACAAGCTGTGAGGTGTGTCTCCCTCCACAAGTTGTGAGGTGTGTCCCTCCACAAGTTGTGAGGTGTCTCCCTCCACAAGCTGTGAGGTGTGTCCCTCCACAAGCTGTGAGGTGTGTCCCTCCACAAGCTGTGAGGTGTGTCCTCCCACAAGCTGTGAGGTGTGTCCCTCCACAAGCTGTGAGGTGTGTCCCTCCACAAGCTGTGAGGTGTGTCCCTCCACAAGCTGTGAGGTGTCTCCCTCCACAAGCTGTGAGGTGTGTCCCTCCACAAGTTGTGAGGTGTGTCCCTCCACAAGTTGTGAGGTGTCTCCCTCCACAAGTTGTGAGGTGTCTCCCTCCACAAGTTGTGAGGTGTGTCCCTCCACAAGTTGTGAGGTGTCTCCCTCCACAAGTTGTGAGTGTGTCCCCTCCACAAGTTGTGAGGTGTCTCCCTCCACAAGCTGTGAGGTGTGTCCCTCCACAAGTTGTGAGGTGTGTCCCTCCACAAGTTGTGAGGTGTGTCTCCCTCCACAAGCTGTGAGGTGTGTCCCTCCACAAGCTGTGAGGTGTGTCCCTCCACAAGCTGTGAGGTGTGTCCCTCCACAAGCTGTGAGGTGTGTCCCTCCACAAGCTGTGAGGTGTGTCCCTCCACAAGTTGTGAGGTGTCTCCCTCCACAAGTTGTGAGGTGTCTCCCTCCACAAGCTGTGAGGTGTGTCCCTCCACAAGCTGTGAGGTGTGTCCCTCCACAAGTTGTGAGGTGTGTCCCTCCACAAGCTGTGAGGTGTGTCTCCCTCCACAAGCTGTGAGGTGTCTCCCTCCACAAGCTGTGAGGTGTCTCCCTCCACAAGCTGTGAGGTGTGTCTCCCTCCACAAGCTGTGAGGTGTGTCTCCCTCCACAAGCTGTGAGGTGTGTCCCTCCACAAGCTGTGAGGTGTGTCTCCCTCCACAAGCTGTGAGGTGTGTCCCTCCACAAGCTGTGAGGTGTGTCCCTCCACAAGTTGTGAGGTGTGTCCCTCCACAAGCTGTGAGGTGTCTCCCTCCACAAGCTGTGAGGTGTCTCCCTCCACAAGTTGTGAGGTGTGTCTCCCTCCACAAGTTGTGAGGTGTGTCCCTCCACAAGCTGTGAGGTGTGTCCCTCCACAAGTTGTGAGGTGTGTCTCCCTCCACAAGCTGTGAGGTGTGTCTCCCTCCACAAGCTGTGAGGTGTCTCCCTCCACAAGCTGTGAGGTGTGTCCCTCCACAAGTTGTGAGGTGTGTCCCTCCACAAGTGTGAGGTGTGTCCCTCCACAAGCTGTGAGGTGTGTCTCCCTCCACAAGCTGTGAGGTGTGTCTCCTCCACAAGCTGTGAGGTGTCCCCTCCACAAGCTGTGAGGTGTGTCTCCTCCACAAGCTGTGAGGTGTCTCCCTCCACAAGTTGTGAGGTGTGTCCCTCCACAAGCTGTGAGGTGTCTCCCTCCACAAGCTGTGAGGTGTCTCCCTCCACAAGCTGTGAGGTGTGTCTCCCTCCACAAGCTGTGAGGTGTCTCCCTCCACAAGCTGTGAGGTGTGTCTCCCTCCACAAGCTGTGAGGTGTGTCTCCCTCCACAAGTTGTGAGGTGTCTCCCTCCACAAGCTGTGAGGTGTGTCCCTCCACAAGTTGTGAGGTGTGTCCCTCCACAAGCTGTGAGGTGTGTCTCCCTCCACAAGCTGTGAGGTGTCTCCCTCCACAAGCTGTGAGGTGTCTCCCTCCACAAGCTGTGAGGTGTCTCCCTCCACAAGTTGTGAGGTGTCTCCCTCCACAAGTTGTGAGGTGTCTCCCTCCACAAGCTGTGAGGTGTGTCCCTCCACAAGTTGTGAGGTGTCTCCCTCCACAAGTTGTGAGGTGTGTCCCTCCACAAGTTGTGAGGTGTGTCCCTCCACAAGCTGTGAGGTGTTCTCCCTCCACAAGCTGTGAGGTGTGTCTCCCTCCACAAGTGTGAGGTGTGTCTCCCTCCACAAGCTGTGAGGTGTCTCCCTCCACAAGTTGTGAGGTGTGTCTCCCTCCACAAGCTGTGAGGTGTGTCTCCCTCCACAAGTTGTGAGGTGTGTCTCCCTCCACAAGTGTGAGGTGTGTCTCCCTCCACAAGTGTGAGGTGTCTCCCTCCACAAGCTGTGAGGTGTGTCTCCCTCCACAAGCTGTGAGGTGTGTCCCTCCACAAGTGTGAGGTGTGTCCCTCCACAAGTTGTGAGGTGTGTCCCTCCACAAGCTGTGAGGTGTGTCTCCCTCCACAAGTTGTGAGGTGTGTCCCTCCACAAGTGTGAGGTGTGTCCCTCCACAAGCTGTGAGGTGTGTCTCCCTCCACAAGCTGTGAGGTGTGTCCCCTCCACAAGCTGTGAGGTGTGTCCCTCCACAAGCTGTGAGGTGTGTCCCTCCACAAGCTGTGAGGTGTGTCCCTCCACAAGCTGTGAGGTGTGTCCCTCCACAAGTTGTGAGGTGTGTCCCTCCACAAGCTGTGAGGTGTGTCCCTCCACAAGCTGTGAGTGTGTCCCCTCCACAAGTTGTGAGGTGTCTCCCTCCACAAGCTGTGAGGTGTCTCCCTCCACAAGCTGTGAGGTGTCTCCCTCCACAAGCTGTGAGGTGTGTCCCTCCACAAGTTGTGAGGTGTGTCTCCCTCCACAAGCTGTGAGGTGTGTCCCCCCCACAAGTTGAGGTGTGTCCCTCCACAAGTTGTGAGGTGTCTCCCTCCACAAGCTGTGAGGTGTGTCCTCCCCCACAAGCTGTGAGGTGTGTCCCTCCACAAGCTGTGAGGTGTCTCCCTCCACAAGCTGTGAGGTGTGTCTCCCCACAAGCTGTGAGGTGTGTCTCCTCCACAAGCTGTGAGGTGTGTCCCTCCACAAGCTGTGAGGTGTGTCCCTCCACAAGCTGTGAGGTGTCTCCTCCACAAGCTGTGAGGTGTCTCCCTCCACAAGCTGTGAGGTGTGTCCCTCCACAAGCTGTGAGGTGTCCCTCCCCACAAGTTGTGAGGTGTGTCCCTCCACAAGCTGTGAGGTGTGTCCCTCCACAAGCTGTGAGGTGTGTCCCTCCACAAGTTGTGAGGTGTGTCCCTCCACAAGCTGTGAGGTGTGTCTCCCTCCACAAGTTGTGAGGTGTGTCCCTCCACAAGTTGTGAGGTGTCTCCCTCCACAAGCTGTGAGGTGTCTCCCTCCACAAGCTGTGAGGTGTCTCCCTCCACAAGCTGTGAGGTGTGTCTCCCTCCACAAGCTGTGAGGTGTCTCCCTCCACAAGCTGTGAGGTGTGTCCCTCCACAAGCTGTGAGGTGTGTCTCCTCCACAAGCTGTGAGGTGTGTCCCTCCACAAGCTGTGAGGTGTGTCCCCCACAAGCTGTGAGGTGTGTCCCTCCACAAGCTGTGAGGTGTGTCCCTCCACAAGTTGTGAGGTGTCTCCCTCCACAAGCTGTGAGGTGTCTCCCTCCACAAGTTGTGAGGTGTGTCCCTCCACAAGTTGTGAGGTGTGTCCCTCCACAAGCTGTGAGGTGTCTCCCTCCACAAGTGTGAGGTGTGTCTCCTCCACAAGTTGTGAGGTGTCTCCCTCCACAAGTTGTGAGGTGTCTCCCTCCACAAGCTGTGAGGTGTCTCCCTCCACAAGCTGTGAGGTGTGTCTCCCTCCACAAGCTGTGAGGTGTCTCCCTCCACAAGTGTGAGGTGTGTCTCCCTCCACAAGTTGTGAGGTGTGTCCCTCCNGTGAGGTGTGTCTCCCTCCACAAGCTGTGAGTGTCTCCCTCCACAAGCTGTGAGGTGTGTCCCTCCACAAGCTGTGAGGTGTGTCCCTCCACAAGTGTGAGGTGTGTCCCTCCACAAGCTGTGAGGTGTGTCCCTCCACAAGTTGTGAGGTGTGTCCCTCCACAAGTTGTGAGGTGTGTCCCTCCACAAGTTGTGAGGTGTCTCCCTCCACAAGCTGTGAGGTGTGTCCCCCTCCACAAGTTGTGAGGTGTCTCCCTCCACAAGCTGTGAGGTGTGTCCCTCCACAAGTGTGAGGTGTGTCCCCTCCACAAGCTGTGAGGTGTGTCCCTCCACAAGCTGTGAGGTGTCTCCCTCCACAAGCTGTGAGGTGTCTCCCTCCACAAGTTGTGAGGTGTCTCCCTCCACAAGCTGTGAGGTGTGTCTCCCTCCACAAGCTGTGAGGTGTGTCCCTCCACAAGTGTGAGGTGTCTCCCTCCACAAGTTGTGAGGTGTGTCCCTCCACAAGCTGTGAGGTGTGTCCCTCCACAAGCTGTGAGGTGTGTCCCTCCACAAGTTTGTGAGGTGTCCCCTCCACAAGTTGTGAGGTGTGTCCCTCCACAAGCTGTGAGGTGTGTCTCCCTCCACAAGCTGTGAGGTGTCTCCCTCCACAAGCTGTGAGGTGTGTGTCCCTCCACAAGCTGTGAGGTGTCTCCCTCCACAAGCTGTGAGGTGTGTCCCTCCACAAGCTGTGAGGTGTGTCCCTCCACAAGCTGTGAGGTGTGTCTCCCTCCACAAGCTGTGAGGTGTGTCCCTCCACAAGCTGTGAGGTGTGTCCTCCACAAGCTGTGAGGTGTGTCCCTCCACAAGCTGTGAGGTGTGTCCCTCCACAAGCTGTGAGGTGTCTCCCTCCACAAGCTGTGAGGTGTGTCCCTCCACAAGCTGTGAGGTGTGTCCCCCCCACAAGCTGTGAGGTGTGTCTCCCTCCACAAGCTGTGAGGTGTGTCCCTCCACAAGCTGTGAGGTGTGTCTCCCTCCACAAGCTGTGAGGTGTGTCCCTCCACAGCTGTGAGGTGTGTCCCTCCACAAGTGTGAGGTGTTCTCCCTCCACAAGTTGTGAGGTTGTCCCTCCACAAGCTGTGAGGTGTGTCTCCCTCCACAGCTGTGAGGTGTGTCCCTCCACAAGCTGTGAGGTGTGTCCCTCCACAAGTTGTGAGGTGTGTCTCCCCCACAAGCTGTGAGGTGTCTCCCTCCACAAGCTGTGAGGTGTGTCCCTCCACAAGCTGTGAGGTGTGTCCCTCCACAAGTTGTGAGGTGTCTCCCTCCACAAGTTGTGAGGTGTCTCCCTCCACAAGCTGTGAGGTGTCTCCCTCCACAAGCTGTGAGGTGTGTCCCTCCACAAGCTGTGAGGTGTGTCCCTCCACAAGCTGTGAGGTGTCTCCCTCCACAAGCTGTGAGGTGTGTCCCTCCACAAGTTGTGAGGTGTGTCCCTCCACAAGCTGTGAGGTGTCCCTCCACAAGCTGTGAGGTGTGTCCCCTCCACAAGTGTGAGGTGTGTCCCTCCACAAGCTGTGAGGTGTCTCCCTCCACAAGTGTGAGGTGTGTCCCTCCACAAGCTGTGAGGTGTGTCCCTCCACAAGTGTGAGGTGTGTCCCTCCACAAGCTGTGAGGTGTCTCCCTCCACAAGCTGTGAGGTGTGTCCCTCCACAAGCTGTGAGGTGTGTCCCTCCACAAGCTGTGAGGTGTGTCTCCCTCCACAAGCTGTGAGGTGTCCCTCCACAAGCTGTGAGGTGTGTCCCTCCACAACTGTGAGGTGTGTCTCCCTCCACAAGTTGTGAGTGTGTCTCCTCCACAAGCTGTGAGGTGTCTCCCTCCACAAGCTGTGAGGTGTGTCTCCCTCCACAAGCTGTGAGGTGTTCTCCCTCCACAAGCTGTGAGGTGTGTCTCCCTCCACAAGTGTGAGGTGTCTCCCTCCACAAGTGTGAGGTGTGTCCCTCCACAAGCTGTGAGGTGTCTCCCTCCACAAGCTGTGAGGTGTGTCTCCCTCCACAAGTTGTGAGGTGTGTCCCCTCCACAAGCTGTGAGGTGTGTCCCTCCACAAGCTGTGAGGTGTGTCCCTCCACAAGCTGTGAGGTGTGTCCCTCCACAAGTGTGAGGTGTGTCCCTCCACAAGTTGTGAGGTGTGTCCCTCCACAAGCTGTGAGGTGTGTCCCTCCACAAGCTGTGAGGTGTGTCCCTCCACAAGTTGTGAGGTGTGTCCCTCCACAAGCTGTGAGGTGTGTCCCTCCACAAGCTGTGAGGTGTGTCCCCTCCACAAGCTGTGAGGTGTGTCTCCCTCCACAAGTTGTGAGGTGTGTCTCCCTCCACAAGCTGTGAGGTGTCTCCCTCCACAAGTTGTGAGTGTGTCTCCCTCCACAAGCTGTGATGTGTCCCTCCACAAGCTGTGAGGTGTGTCCCTCCACAAGCTGTGAGGTGTGTCCCTCCACAAGCTGTGAGGTGTGTCTCCCTCCACAAGCTGTGAGGTGTCTCCCTCCACAAGTGTGAGGTGTGTCCCCCACAAGTGTGAGGTGTGTCCCTCCACAAGTTGTGAGGTGTTCTCCCTCCACAAGCTGTGAGGTGTGTCTCCCTCCACAAGCTGTGAGGTGTGTCCCTCCACAAGCTGTGAGGTGTGTCTCCTCCACAAGCTGTGAGGTGTGTCCCTCCACAAGCTGTGAGGTGTGTCCCTCCACAAGCTGTGAGGTGTGTCCCTCCACAAGTTGTGAGGTGTGTCTCCCTCCACAATTGTGAGGTGTCTCCCTCCACAAGCTGTGAGGTGTGTCCTCCACAAGTTGTGAGGTGTCTCCCTCCACAAGCTGTGAGGTGTCCCCTCCACAAGTGTGTGAGTGTGTCTCCTCCACAAGCTGTGAGGTGTGTCTCCCTCCACAAGCTGTGAGGTGTGTCTCCCTCCACAAGCTGTGAGGTGTGTCCCTCCACAAGCTGTGAGGTGTCTCCCTCCACAAGTGTGAGGTGTCTCCCTCCACAAGCTGTGAGGTGTGTCCCTCCACAAGTTGTGAGGTGTGTCCCCTCCACAAGCTTGTGAGGTGTGTCTCCCTCCACAAGCTGTGAGGTGTGTCTCCTCCACAAGTTGTGAGGTGTCTCCCTCCACAAGCTGTGAGGTGTGTCCCTCCACAAGTTGTGAGGTGTCTCCCTCCACAAGCTGTGAGGTGTGTCTCCTCCACAAGCTGTGAGGTGTGTCCCTCCACAAGCTGTGAGGTGTGTCCCTCCACAAGCTGTGAGGTGTGTCCCTCCACAAGCTGTGAGGTGTGTCCCTCCACAAGTGTGAGGTGTCTCCCTCCACAAGTTGTGAGGTGTGTCCCTCCACAATTGTGAGGTGTCTCCCTCCACAAGCTGTGAGGTGTCTCCCTCCACAAGCTGTGAGGTGTCTCCCTCCACAAGCTGTGAGGTGTCTCCCTCCACAAGTGTGAGGTGTGTCCCTCCACAAGCTGTGAGGTGTGTCTCCCTCCACAAGCTGTGAGGTGTGTCTCCCTCCACAAGCTGTGAGGTGTGTCCCTCCACAAGCTGTGAGGTGTGTCTCCCTCCACAAGCTGTGAGGTGTGTCCCTCCACAAGCTGTGAGGTGTGTCTCCCTCCACAAGTTGTGAGGTGTGTCCCTCCACAAGTTGTGAGGTGTGTCCCTCCACAAGTTGTGAGGTGTGTCTCCCTCCACAAGCTGTGAGGTGTGTCCCTCCACAAGTTGTGAGGTGTGTCCCTCCACAAGTTGTGAGGTGTCTCCCTCCACAAGTTGTGGGTGTGTCCCTCCACAAGTGTGAGGTGTGTCTCCTCCACAAGTTGTGAGGTGTCTCCCTCCACAAGTTGTGAGGTGTCTCCCTCCACAAGTGTGAGGTGTCTCCCTCCACAAGCTGTGAGGTGTGTCCCTCCACAAGTTGTGAGGTGTCTCCCTCCACAAGTGTGAGGTGTGTCCCTCCACAAGTTGTGAGGTGTCTCCCTCCACAAGTTGTGAGGTGTGTCCCTCCACAAGTTGTGAGGTGTCTCCCTCCACAAGTTGTGAGGTGTGTCTCCCTCCACAAGCTGTGAGGTGTCTCCCTCCACAAGCTGTGAGGTGTGTCCCTCCACAAGCTGTGAGGTGTCTCCCTCCACAAGCTGTGAGGTGTGTCCCTCCACAAGCTGTGAGGTGTGTCTCCCTCCACAAGCTGTGAGGTGTCTCCCTCCACAAGGTGTGAGGTGTGTCCCTCCACAAGTTGTGAGGTGTCTCCCTCCACAAGTTGTGAGGTGTGTCCCTCCACAAGCTGTGAGGTGTGTCTCCCTCCACAAGGTGTGAGGTGTGTCCCTCCACAAGTTGTGAGGTGTCTCCCTCCACAAGTTGTGAGGTGTGTCCCTCCACAAGTTGTGAGGTGTGTCTCCCTCCACAAGCTGTGAGGTGTCTCCCTCCACAAGCTGTGAGGTGTGTCTCCCTCCACAAGCTGTGAGGTGTGTCTCCCTCCACAAGCTGTGAGGTGTCTCCCTCCACAAGGTGTGAGGTGTGTCCCTCCACAAGTTGTGAGGTGTCTCCCTCCACAAGTGTGAGGTGTCTCCCTCCACAAGCTGTGAGGTGTGTCTCCCTCCACAAGTCGTGAGGTGTCTCCCTCCACAAGCTGTGAGGTGTGTCCCTCCACAAGTGTGAGGTGTGTCCCTCCACAAGTTGTGAGGTGTCTCCCTCCACAAGTTGTGAGGTGTCTCCCTCCACAAGCTGTGAGGTGTGTCTCCCTCCACAAGTTGTGAGGTGTGTCCCTCCACAAGTTGTGAGGTGTGTCTCCCTCCACAAGCTGTGAGGTGTGTCCCTCCACAAGCTGTGAGGTGTGTCCCTCCACAAGCTGTGAGGTGTGTCCCTCCACAAGCTGTGAGGTGTGTCCCTCCACAAGTTGTGAGGTGTCTCCCTCCACAAGTTGTGAGGTGTCTCCCTCCACAAGCTGTGAGGTGTGTCCCTCCACAAGCTGTGAGGTGTGTCTCCCTCCACAAGCTGTGAGGTGTGTCCCTCCACAAGTTGTGAGGTGTGTCCCTCCACAAGCTGTGAGGTGTGTCTCCCTCCACAAGCTGTGAGGTGTCTCCCTCCACAAGCTGTGAGGTGTCTCCCTCCACAAGCTGTGAGGTGTGTCCCTCCACAAGCTGTGAGGTGTGTCTCCCTCCACAAGCTGTGAGGTGTGTCCCTCCACAAGCTGTGAGGTGTGTCCCTCCACAAGTTGTGAGGTGTCTCCCTCCACAAGCTGTGAGGTGTCTCCCTCCACAAGTTGTGAGGTGTCTCCCTCCACAAGCTGTGAGGTGTGTCTCCCTCCACAAGCTGTGAGGTGTCTCCCTCCACAAGCTGTGAGGTGTGTCCCTCCACAAGCTGTGAGGTGTGTCCCTCCACAAGGTGTGAGGTGTGTCCCTCCACAAGTTGTGAGGTGTCTCCCTCCACAAGCTGTGAGGTGTGTCCCTCCACAAGTTGTGAGGTGTCTCCCTCCACAAGTTGTGAGGTGTCTCCCTCCACAAGCTGTGAGGTGTGTCTCCCTCCACAAGTCGTGAGGTGTCTCCCTCCACAAGCTGTGAGGTGTGTCCCTCCACAAGGTGTGAGGTGTGTCCCTCCACAAGTGTGAGGTGTGTCCCTCCACAAGTTGTGAGGTGTCTCCCTCCACAAGTTGTGAGGTGTCTCCCTCCACAAGCTGTGAGGTGTGTCCCTCCACAAGTTGTGAGGTGTGTCCCTCCACAAGTGTGAGGTGTGTCCCTCCACAAGTTGTGAGGTGTGTCCCTCCACAAGCTGTGAGGTGTGTCTCCCTCCACAAGCTGTGAGGTGTGTCCCTCCACAAGCTGTGAGGTGTGTCCCTCCACAAGTTGTGAGGTGTGTCTCCCTCCACAAGTTGTGAGGTGTGTCCCTCCACAAGCTGTGAGGTGTGTCCCTCCACAAGTGTGAGGTGTGTCCCTCCACAAGCTGTGAGGTGTGTCCCTCCACAAGCTGTGAGGTGTGTCTCCCTCCACAAGCTGTGAGGTGTGTCTCCCTCCACAAGCTGTGAGGTGTGTCTCCCTCCACAAGCTGTGAGGTGTGTCCCTCCACAAGCTGTGAGGTGTCTCCCTCCACAAGCTGTGAGGTGTCTCCCTCCACAAGCTGTGAGGTGTGTCCCTCCACAAGCTGTGAGGTGTCTCCCTCCACAAGCTGTGAGGTGTGTCCCTCCACAAGCTGTGAGGTGTGTCCCTCCACAAGTTGTGAGGTGTCTCCCTCCACAAGCTGTGAGGTGTCTCCCTCCACAAGTTGTGAGGTGTCTCCCTCCACAAGCTGTGAGGTGTGTCTCTCCACAAGCTGTGAGGTGTGTCTCCTCCACAAGCTGTGAGGTGTGTCCCTCCACAAGCTGTGAGGTGTGTCCCTCCACAAGGTGTGAGGTGTGTCCCTCCACAAGTTGTGAGGTGTCTCCCTCCACAAGTTGTGAGGTGTGTCCCTCCACAAGTGTGAGGTGTCTCCCTCCACAAGCTGTGAGGTGTGTCTCCCTCCACAAGCTGTGAGGTGTCTCCCTCCACAAGCTGTGAGGTGTGTCCCTCCACAAGCTGTGAGGTGTGTCCCTCCACAAGCTGTGAGGTGTGTCTCCTCCACAAGCTGTGAGGTGTGTCTCCCTCCACAAGTTGTGAGGTGTGTCCCTCCACAAGCTGTGAGGTGTGTCTCCTCCACAAGTTGTGAGGTGTGTCCCTCCACAAGTGTGAGGTGTGTCCCTCCACAAGTTGTGAGGTGTGTCCCTCCACAAGTTGTGAGGTGTGTCCCTCCACAAGTTGTGAGGTGTGTCTCCCTCCACAAGCTGTGAGTGTGTCTCCTCCACAAGTGTGAGGTGTGTCCCTCCACAAGTTGTGAGGTGTCTCCCTCCACAAGTTGTGAGGTGTGTCCCTCCACAAGTGTGAGGTGTGTCTCCCTCCACAAGCTGTGAGGTGTCTCCCTCCACAAGTTGTGAGGTGTCTCCCTCCACAAGGTGTGAGGTGTGTCTCCCTCCACAAGTTGTGAGTGGTGTTCCCTCCACAAGTTGTGAGGTGTCTCCCTCCACAAGTTGTGAGGTGTGTCCCTCCACAAGCTGTGAGGTGTCTCCCTCCACAAGTGGTGAGGTGTGTCCCTCCACAATTGTGAGGTGTCCCTCCACAAGTGTGAGGTGTGTCTCCCTCCACAAGCTGTGAGGTGTCTCCCTCCACAACTGTGAGGTGTGTCTCCCTCCACAGCTGTGAGGTGTCTCCTCCACAAGCTGTGAGGTGTGTCCCCTCCACAAGCTGTGAGGTGTGTCTCCCTCCACAAGCTGTGAGGTGTCTCCCTCCACAAGCTGTGAGGTGTGTCCCTCCACAAGTTGTGAGGTGTCTCCCTCCACAAGTGTGAGGTGTGTCCCTCCACAAGCTGTGAGGTGTGTCTCCCTCCACAAGTGTGAGGTGTGTCCCTCCACAAGTTGTGAGGTGTCTCCCTCCACAAGTTGTGAGGTGTGTCCCTCCACAAGTTGTGAGGTGTGTCTCCCTCCACAAGCTGTGAGGTGTCACCCTCCACAAGCTGTGAGGTGTGTCTCCCTCCACAAGCTGTGAGGTGTGTCTCCCTCCACAAGCTGTGAGGTGTCTCCCTCCACAATTGTGAGGTGTGTCCCTCCACAAGTTGTGAGGTGTCTCCCTCCACAAGTGTGAGGTGTCTCCCTCCACAAGCTGTGAGTGTGTCTCCCTCCACAAGTTGTGAGGTGTCTCCCTCCACAAGCTGTGAGGTGTGTCCCTCCACAAGGTGTGAGGTGTGTCCCTCCACAAGTTGTGAGGTGTCTCCCTCCACAAGTTGTGAGGTGTCTCCCTCCACAAGCTGTGAGGTGTGTCTTCCTCCACAAGTTGTGAGGTGTGTCCCCACAAGTGTGAGGTGTGTCTCCCTCCACAAGCTGTGAGGTGTGTCCCTCCACAAGCTGTGAGGTGTGTCCCTCCACACTGAGGTGTGTCCCTCCACAAGCTGTGAGGTGTGTCCCTCCACAAGTTGTGAGGTGTCTCCCTCCACAAGTTGTGAGGTGTCTCCCTCCACAAGCTGTGAGGTGTGTCCCTCCACAAGCTGTGAGGTGTGTCTCCCTCCACAACTGTGAGGTGTGTCCCCTCACAAGTTGTGAGGTGTGTCCCCTCCACAAGCTGAGGTGTGTCTCCCTCCACAAGCTGTGAGGTGTCTCTCTCCTCCAAGCTGTGAGGTGTCTCCCTCCACAAGCTGTGAGGTGTGTCCCTCCACAAGCTGTGAGGTGTGTCTCCCTCCACAAGCTGTGAGTGTGTCCCTCCACAAGCTGTGAGGTGTGTCCCTCCACAAGTGTGAGGTGTCTCCCTCCACAGCTGTGAGGTGTCTCCCTCCACAAGTTGTGAGGTGTCTCCCTCCACAAGCGTGAGGTGTGTCTCCCTCCACAAGCTGTGAGGTGTCCTCCCTCCACAAGCTGTGAGGTGTGTCCCTCCACAAGCTGTGAGGTGTGTCCCTCCACAAGCTGTGAGGTGTGTCCCTCCACANTGTCGGAAGATATTACCTTTAAAGAACACAATAAAGTCGCCGTCACAACTGCAAGAAATATGACAGGTTGGATAACAAGAACTTTTCACACTAGAGATGCTATACCGATGATTATACTTTTCAAAACACTAGTGCTCTCTAGAGTGGAGTACTGCTGCACAATGACAGCCCCTTTCAAAGCTGGAGAAATTGCTGACCTGGAGAGCGTGCAGAGATCCTTTACTGCTAGAATCCACTCAGTAAAACATCTAAATTACTGGGACCGACTGCAGAGCCTAAATCTGTACTCCCTTGAGCGCAGGCGGGAGAGATACATAATAATTTACACGTGGAAAATAATTGAGGGTCTGGTCCCAAACCTGCACACAGAAATAACATCACATGAGACCAGAAGACATGGCAGGATGTGCAGAATACCTCCGTTGAAAAGCAGAGGTGCAACAGGTACTCTGAGAGAGAACTCTATCAACATCAGACGTCCGAGACTGTTAAACACGCTCCCGCTACACATAAGGGACATAACTGGCAAACCCCTCACAGTGTTCAAGAAAGAACTGGATAAGCACCTCCAAAGAATACCTGATCAACCAGGCTGTGACTCATACGTCAGGCTGCGAGCAGCCGCGTCCAACAGCCTGGTTGATCAGTCCAGCAACCACGAGGTCTGGTCGACGACCGGGCCGCGGGGACGCTAAGCCCCGGAAGCACATCAAGGTAACCTCAAGGTGGAGAGAGAACCTCCCCTGGGTGACAGAACCTCGGCCTGGGTGACAGAACCTCCGCCTGGGTGACAGAACCTCCGCCTGGGTGACAGAACCTCCGCCTGGGTGACAGAACCTACGCCTGGGTGACAGAACCTACGCCTGGGTGACAGAACCTACGCCTGGGTGACAGAACCTCCGCCTGGGTGACAGAACCTCCGCCTGGATGACAGGCAGACAGTGAGACGAGTCTTGTGGACGGTAATAAGTCGTCCGGATACCACCTCAGGATGAAGGGTGGTCTGTACTGGTCTCCACTCCGGCCTCGGCCACACCCGGCCACCCTGCAGGTCTCCTTTAAGTCTCACCACAATAGAAAACTGGCCAAGAACTGCCTCCGACAAAAAACAAAATGCATTAGAGGCTAAAAATAGCCAGCACTGGGCTGCGGCCATACTGGGAATACGGTGGTGGGGGCTGACTACAACTGCGGTCATCCAGGCGTACACAGTAGATTGGTTTAGCTGAGTTATCCCTCACCGCGGGCTTTTATCACATATATATATTTGAATAGAAAATACTGACATAGAAAGATACGAGATGAGGCTAGCACACAAGCAGGGCTCATGATTCATACTAACACTTGTGGATATATGACAAGCAGGTTGTTGTAGCAGGCATGGGATCGGCAGTGTTTCTCCAGCTGGGATTATAGGGAGCACCGGAGCTGTGGTACCTCAGCGTCAACACTCACTCTCTCACACTCCCTCCACAAGTTGTGAGGTGTGTCTCCCTCCACAAGTTGTGAGGTGTGTCTCCCTCCACAAGTTGTGAGGTGTCTCCCTCCACAAGCTGTGAGGTGTGTCTCCCTCCACAAGTTGTGAGGTGTCTCCCTCCACAAGCTGTGAGGTGTCTCCCTCCACAAGCTGTGAGGTGTGTCTCCCTCCACAAGTTGTGAGGTGTGTCTCCCTCCACAAGTTGTGAGGTGTCTCCCTCCACAAGCTGTGAGGTGTGTCTCCCTCCACAAGTTGTGAGGTGTCTCCCTCCACAAGCTGTGAGGTGTCTCCCTCCACAAGCTGTGAGGTGTGTCCCTCCACAAGCTGTGAGGTGTCTCCCTCCACAAGTTGTGAGGTGTCTCCCTCCACAAGCTGTGAGGTGTGTCCCTCCACAAGCTGTGAGGTGTCTCCCTCCACAAGCTGTGAGGTGTCTCCCTCCACAAGCTGTGAGGTGTGTCTCCCTCCACAAGTTGTGAGGTGTCTCCCTCCACAAGCTGTGAGGTGTGTCCCTCCACAAGCTGTGAGGTGTCTCCCTCCACAAGTTGTGAGGTGTCTCCCTCCACAAGCTGTGAGGTGTGTCCCTCCACAAGCTGTGAGGTGTCTCCCTCCACAAGTTGTGAGGTGTCTCCCTCCACAAGCTGTGAGGTGTGTCCCTCCACAAGCTGTGAGGTGTCTCCCTCCACAAGCTGTGAGGTGTGTCTCCCTCCACAAGCTGTGAGGTGTGTCCCTCCACAAGTTGTGAGGTGTCTCCCTCCACAAGCTGTGAGGTGTGTCTCCCTCCACAAGCTGTGAGGTGTCTCCCTCCACAAGTTGTGAGGTGTCTCCCTCCACAAGCTGTGAGGTGTGTCTCCCTCCACAAGTGTGAGGTGTCTCCCTCCACAAGCTGTGAGGTGTCTCCCTCCACAAGCTGTGAGGTGTCTCCCTCCACAAGTTGTGAGGTGTGTCTCCCTCCACAAGCTGTGAGGTGTGTCCCTCCACAAGTTGTGAGGTGTCTCCCTCCACAAGCTGTGAGGTGTGTCCCTCCACAAGTTGTGAGGTGTGTCCCTCCACAAGTTGTGAGGTGTGTCTCCCTCCACAAGTTGTGAGGTGTGCCCCTCCACAAGCTGTGAGGTGTGTCCCTCCACAAGCTGTGAGGTGTCTCCCTCCACAAGCTGTGAGGTGTGTCCCTCCACAAGCTGTGAGGTGTCTCCCTCCACAAGCTGTGAGGTGTGTCTCCCTCCACAAGTTGTGAGGTGTGTCCCTCCACAAGTTGTGAGGTGTGTCCCTCCACAAGTTGTGAGGTGTGCCCCTCCACAAGCTGTGAGGTGTGTCCCTCCACAAGCTGTGAGGTGTGTCTCCCTCCACAAGCTGTGAGGTGTGTCCCTCCACAAGCTGTGAGGTGTGTCCCTCCACAAGTTGTGAGGTGTCTCCCTCCACAAGTTGTGAGGTGTGTCTCCCTCCACAAGCTGTGAGGTGTGTCCCTCCACAAGCTGTGAGGTGTGTCTCTCCACAAGTTGTGAGGTGTGTCCCCTCCACAAGCTGTGAGGTGTGTCCCTCCACAAGCTGTGAGGTGTCTCCCTCCACAAGTTGTGAGGTGTCTCCCTCCACAAGCTGTGAGGTGTCTCCCTCCACAAGTTGTGAGGTGTCTCCCTCCACAAGTTGTGAGGTGTGTCCCTCCACAAGTTGTGAGGTGTCTCCCTCCACAAGCTGTGAGGTGTGTCTCCCTCCACAAGTTGTGAGGTGTCTCCCTCCACAAGTTGTGAGGTGTGTCCCTCCACAAGCTGTGAGGTGTGTCTCCCTCCACAAGTTGTGAGGTGTGTCCCTCCACAAGCTGTGAGGTGTCTCCCTCCACAAGTTGTGAGGTGTGTCCCTCCACAAGTTGTGAGGTGTGTCCCTCCACAAGTTGTGAGGTGTGTCCCTCCACAAGTTGTGAGGTGTCTCCCTCCACAAGTTGTGAGGTGTCTCCCTCCACAAGTTGTGAGGTGTCTCCCTCCACAAGCTGTGAGGTGTGTCCCTCCACAAGTTGTGAGGTGTCTCCCTCCACAAGTTGTGAGGTGTCTCCCTCCACAAGCTGTGAGGTGTGTCCCTCCACAAGTTGTGAGGTGTGTCCCTCCACAAGTTGTGAGGTGTCTCCCTCCACAAGTTGTGAGGTGTCTCCCTCCACAAGCTGTGAGGTGTGTCTCCCTCCACAAGCTGTGAGGTGTCTCCCTCCACAAGCTGTGAGGTGTGTCCCTCCACAAGTGTGAGGTGTGTCCCTCCACAAGCTGTGAGGTGTCTCCCTCCACAAGTTGTGAGGTGTGTCTCCCTCCACAAGCTGTGAGGTGTCTCCCTCCACAAGTGTGAGGTGTGTCCCTCCACAAGTTGTGAGGTGTCTCCCTCCACAAGTTGTGAGGTGTCTCCCTCCACAAGCTGTGAGGTGTGTCTCCCTCCACAAGTTGTGAGGTGTGTCCCTCCACAAGCTGTGAGGTGTGTCTCCCTCCACAAGTTGTGAGGTGTGTCCCTCCACAAGCTGTGAGGTGTGTCCCTCCACAAGCTGTGAGGTGTGTCTCCCTCCACAAGCTGTGAGGTGTGTCCCTCCACAAGTTGTGAGGTGTGTCCCTCCACAAGTTGTGAGGTGTCTCCCTCCACAAGCTGTGAGGTGTCTCCCTCCACAAGCTGTGAGGTGTGTCTCCCTCCACAAGCTGTGAGGTGTGTCCCTCCACAAGCTGTGAGGTGTGTCCCTCCACAAGCTGTGAGGTGTGTCCCTCCACAAGTTGTGAGGTGTCTCCCTCCACAAGTTGTGAGGTGTCTCCCTCCACAAGCTGTGAGGTGTGTCCCTCCACAAGCTGTGAGGTGTCTCCCTCCACAAGCTGTGAGGTGTGTCTCCCTCCACAAGTGTGAGGTGTGTCCCTCCACAAGTTGTGAGGTGTGTCTCCCTCCACAAGCTGTGAGGTGTGTCTCCCTCCACAAGCTGTGAGGTGTGTCTCCCTCCACAAGTTGTGAGGTGTGTCCCTCCACAAGTTGTGAGGTGTGTCCCTCCACAAGCTGTGAGGTGTGTCTCCCTCCACAAGCTGTGAGGTGTGTCCCTCCACAAGCTGTGAGGTGTGTCCCTCCACAAGCTGTGAGGTGTGTCCCTCCACAAGTTGTGAGGTGTGTCCCTCCACAAGCTGTGAGGTGTGTCTCCCTCCACAAGCTGTGAGGTGTGTCCCTCCACAAGCTGTGAGGTGTGTCCCTCCACAAGCTGTGAGGTGTGTCCCTCCACAAGCTGTGAGGTGTGTCCCCTCCACAAGTTGTGAGGTGTGTCTCCCTCCACAAGCTGTGAGGTGTCTCCCTCCACAAGTTGTGAGGTGTCTCCCTCCACAAGCTGTGAGGTGTCTCCCTCCACAAGTTGTGAGGTGTCTCCCTCCACAAGCTGTGAGGTGTGTCCCTCCACAAGCTGTGAGGTGTGTCTCCCTCCACAAGCTGTGAGGTGTGTCTCCCTCCACAAGCTGTGAGGTGTGTCCCTCCACAAGCTGTGAGGTGTGTCCCTCCACAAGGTGTGAGGTGTGTCCCTCCACAAGTTGTGAGGTGTCTCCCTCCACAAGTTGTGAGGTGTGTCCCTCCACAAGCTGTGAGGTGTGTCTCCCTCCACAAGTTGTGAGGTGTGTCCCTCCACAAGTTGTGAGGTGTCTCCCTCCACAAGTTGTGAGGTGTGTCCCTCCACAAGCTGTGAGGTGTGTCTCCCTCCACAAGCTGTGAGGTGTGTCCCTCCACAAGTTGTGAGGTGTCTCCCTCCACAAGTTGTGAGGTGTCTCCCTCCACAAGCTGTGAGGTGTGTCTCCCTCCACAAGCTGTGAGGTGTGTCCCTCCACAAGTTGTGAGGTGTGTCTCCCTCCACAAGCTGTGAGGTGTGTCTCCCTCCACAAGCTGTGAGGTGTGTCCCTCCACAAGTGTGAGGTGTGTCCCTCCACAAGCTGTGAGGTGTGTCCCTCCACAAGGTGTGAGGTGTCTCCCTCCACAAGTTGTGAGGTGTCTCCCTCCACAAGCTGTGAGGTGTGTCTCCCTCCACAAGCTGTGAGGTGTGTCTCCCTCCACAAGCTGTGAGGTGTGTCCCTCCACAAGCTGTGAGGTGTGTCTCCCTCCACAAGCTGTGAGGTGTGTCCCTCCACAAGCTGTGAGGTGTGTCCCTCCACAAGCTGTGAGGTGTGTCCCTCCACAAGCTGTGAGGTGTGTCCCTCCACAAGTTGTGAGGTGTGTCTCCCTCCACAAGCTGTGAGGTGTGTCCCTCCACAAGCTGTGAGGTGTGTCTCCCTCCACAAGCTGTGAGGTGTGTCCCTCCACAAGCTGTGAGGTGTGTCTCCCTCCACAAGCTGTGAGGTGTGTCCCTCCACAAGTTGTGAGGTGTGTCCCTCCACAAGCTGTGAGGTGTGTCTCTCCACAAGTTGTGAGGTGTGTCCCTCCACAAGCTGTGAGGTGTCTCCTCCACAAGCTGTGAGGTGTGTCCCTCCACAAGCTGTGAGGTGTGTCCCTCCACAAGCTGTGAGGTGTGTCCCTCCACAAGTTGTGAGGTGTCTCCCTCCACAAGTTGTGAGGTGTGTCCCTCCACAAGCTGTGAGGTGTGTCCCTCCACAAGCTGTGAGGTGTGTCTCCCCACAAGTTGTGAGGTGTCTCCCTCCACAAGCTGTGAGGTGTGTCTCCCTCCACAAGCTGTGAGGTGTCTCCCTCCACAAGCTGTGAGGTGTGTCTCCCTCCACAAGCTGTGAGGTGTGTCCCTCCACAAGTTGTGAGGTGTCTCCCTCCACAAGTTGTGAGGTGTGTCCCTCCACAAGCTGTGAGGTGTGTCTCCCTCCACAAGGTGTGAGGTGTGTCCCTCCACAAGTTGTGAGGTGTCTCCCTCCACAAGTTGTGAGGTGTGTCCCTCCACAAGTTGTGAGGTGTGTCTCCCTCCACAAGCTGTGAGGTGTCTCCCTCCACAAGCTGTGAGGTGTGTCCCCTCCACAAGCTGTGAGGTGTTCTCCCTCCACAAGCTGTGAGGTGTCTCCCTCCACAAGCTGTGAGGTGTGTCCCTCCACAAGCTGTGAGGTGTCTCCCTCCACAAGTTGTGAGGTGTGTCCCTCCACAAGCTGTGAGGTGTGTCTCCCTCCACAAGCGTGAGGTGTCTCCCTCCACAAGCTGTGAGGTGTGTCCCTCCACAAGTGTGAGGTGTCTCCCTCCACAATTGTGAGGTGTCTCCCTCCACAAGTGTGAGGTGTCTCCCTCCACAGCTGTGAGGTTGTCTCCCTCCACAAGTTGTGAGGTGTGTCCCTCCACAAGTTGTGAGGTGTGTCTCCCTCCACAAGCTGTGAGGTGTGTCCCTCCACAAGCTGTGAGGTGTGTCCCTCCACAAGCTGTGAGGTGTGTCCCTCCACAAGTGTGAGGTGTCTCCCTCCACAAGCTGTGAGGTGTGTCCCTCCACAAGTTGTGAGGTGTCCCCTCCACAAGCTGTGAGGTGTGTCCCTCCACAAGTGTGAGGTGTCTCCCTCCACAAGCTGTGAGGTGTTCTCCCTCCACAAGTGTGAGGTGTGTCCCTCCACAAGCTGTGAGGTGTGTCTCCCTCCACAAGCTGTGAGGTGTGTCCCTCCACAAGCTGTGAGGTGTGTCCCTCCACAAGTGTGAGGTGTGTCTCCCTCCACAAGCTGTGAGGTGCTCCCTCCACAAGTTGTGAGGTGTNTGTGAGGTGTGTCCCTCCACAAGTTGTGAGGTGTGTCCCTCCACAAGTTGTGAGGTGTGTCCCTCCACAAGCTGTGAGGTGTGTCCCTCCACAAGCTGTGAGGTGTGTCCCTCCACAAGCTGTGAGGTGTGTCCCTCCACAAGGTGTGAGGTGTGTCCCTCCACAAGTTGTGAGGTGTCTCCCTCCACAAGCTGTGAGGTGTCTCCCTCCACAAGCTGTGAGGTGTGTCTCCCTCCACAAGCTGTGAGGTGTGTCCCTCCACAAGCTGTGAGGTGTGTCTCCCTCCACAAGTGTGAGGTGTCTCCCTCCACAAGTTGTGAGGTGTGTCCCTCCACAAGCTGTGAGGTGTGTCTCCCTCCACAAGTGTGAGGTGTCTCCCTCCACAAGCTGTGAGGTGTGTCTCCCTCCACAAGTTGTGAGGTGTGTCCCTCCACAAGTGTGAGGTGTCTCCCTCCACAAGCTGTGAGGTGTGTCCCTCCACAAGCTGTGAGGTGTCTCCCTCCACAAGCTGTGAGGTGTGTCCCTCCACAAGTGTGAGGTGTCTCCCTCCACAAGCTGTGAGGTGTGTCCCTCCACAAGTGTGAGGTGTGTCTCCCTCCACAAGTGTGAGGTGTGTCTCCCTCCACAAGCTGTGAGGTGTGTCCCTCCACAAGCTGTGAGGTGTCTCCCTCCACAAGCTGTGAGGTGTGTCCCTCCACAAGTTGTGAGGTGTCTCCCTCCACAAGCTGTGAGGTGTGTCCCTCCACAAGTTGTGAGGTGTGTCCCTCCACAAGCTGTGAGGTGTGTCTCCCTCCACAAGCTGTGAGGTGTGTCCCTCCACAAGTTGTGAGGTGTCTCCCTCCACAAGCTGTGAGGTGTGTCCCTCCACAAGTTGTGAGGTGTCTCCCTCCACAAGCTGTGAGGTGTGTCCCTCCACAAGCTGTGAGGTGTGTCCCTCCACAAGCTGTGAGGTGTGTCTCCCTCCACAAGTTGTGAGGTGTGTCCCTCCACAAGTTGTGAGGTGTCTCCCTCCACAAGCTGTGAGGTGTGTCCCTCCACAAGCTGTGAGGTGTGTCTCCCTCCACAAGCTGTGAGGTGTGTCTCCCTCCACAAGCTGTGAGGTGTCTCCCTCCACAAGCTGTGAGGTGTGTCTCCCTCCACAAGCTGTGAGGTGTCTCCCTCCACAAGCTGTGAGGTGTCTCCCTCCACAAGCTGTGAGGTGTGTCTCCCTCCACAAGCTGTGAGGTGTCTCCCTCCACAAGCTGTGAGGTGTCTCCCTCCACAAGCTGTGAGGTGTGTCTCCCTCCACAAGTTGTGAGGTGTGTCCCTCCACAAGTTGTGAGGTGTGTCCCTCCACAAGCTGTGAGGTGTGTCCCTCCACAAGCTGTGAGGTGTGTCCCTCCACAAGCTGTGAGGTGTGTCTCCCTCCACAAGCTGTGAGGTGTCTCCCTCCACAAGCTGTGAGGTGTCTCCCTCCACAAGCTGTGAGGTGTGTCCCTCCACAAGCTGTGAGGTGTGTCTCCCTCCACAAGCTGTGAGGTGTGTCTCCCTCCACAAGCTGTGAGGTGTGTCCCTCCACAAGCTGTGAGGTGTGTCTCCCTCCACAAGCTGTGAGGTGTGTCTCCCTCCACAAGCTGTGAGGTGTGTCCCTCCACAAGCTGTGAGGTGTGTCTCCCTCCACAAGCTGTGAGGTGTGTCTCCCTCCACAAGCTGTGAGGTGTGTCCCTCCACAAGCTGTGAGGTGTGTCTCCCTCCACAAGCTGTGAGGTGTGTCTCCCTCCACAAGTGTGAGGTGTGTCTCCCTCCACAAGCTGTGAGGTGTGTCCCTCCACAAGCTGTGAGGTGTCTCCCTCCACAAGCTGTGAGGTGTGTCCCTCCACAAGCTGTGAGGTGTGTCCCTCCACAAGCTGTGAGGTGTGTCCCTCCACAAGCTGTGAGGTGTGTCCCTCCACAAGCTGTGAGGTGTGTCCCTCCACAAGTTGTGAGGTGTGTCCCTCCACAAGCTGTGAGGTGTCTCCCTCCACAAGCTGTGAGGTGTGTCTCCCTCCACAAGCTGTGAGGTGTCTCCCTCCACAAGCTGTGAGGTGTCTCCCTCCACAAGCTGTGAGGTGTGTCTCCCTCCACAAGCTGTGAGGTGTGTCCCTCCACAAGCTGTGAGGTGTCTCCCTCCACAAGTTGTGAGGTGTGTCCCTCCACAAGCTGTGAGGTGTGTCCCTCCACAAGTTGTGAGGTGTCTCCCTCCACAAGCTGTGAGGTGTCTCCCTCCACAAGCTGTGAGGTGTGTCCCTCCACAAGCTGTGAGGTGTGTCCCTCCACAAGCTGTGAGGTGTCTCCCTCCACAAGCTGTGAGGTGTGTCCCTCCACAAGCTGTGAGGTGTGTCTCCCTCCACAAGCTGTGAGGTGTGTCTCCCTCCACAAGCTGTGAGGTGTGTCTCCCTCCACAAGCTGTGAGGTGTGTCCCTCCACAAGCTGTGAGGTGTGTCCCTCCACAAGTTGTGAGGTGTCTCCCTCCACAAGCTGTGAGGTGTCTCCCTCCACAAGCTGTGAGGTGTGTCCCTCCACAAGCTGTGAGGTGTGTCCCTCCACAAGCTGTGAGGTGTCTCCCTCCACAAGCTGTGAGGTGTGTCCCTCCACAAGCTGTGAGGTGTGTCTCCCTCCACAAGCTGTGAGGTGTGTCTCCCTCCACAAGCTGTGAGGTGTGTCTCCCTCCACAAGCTGTGAGGTGTGTCCCTCCACAAGCTGTGAGGTGTGTCTCCCTCCACAAGCTGTGAGGTGTGTCTCCCTCCACAAGCTGTGAGGTGTGTCCCTCCACAAGCTGTGAGGTGTGTCTCCCTCCACAAGTTGTGAGGTGTGTCTCCCTCCACAAGCTGTGAGGTGTGTCCCTCCACAAGCTGTGAGGTGTGTCCCTCCACAAGCTGTGAGGTGTGTCCCTCCACAAGCTGTGAGGTGTCTCCCTCCACAAGCTGTGAGGTGTCTCCCTCCACAAGCTGTGAGGTGTGTCTCCCTCCACAAGCTGTGAGGTGTGTCCCTCCACAAGTTGTGAGGTGTGTCCCTCCACAAGTTGTGAGGTGTCTCCCTCCACAAGCTGTGAGGTGTGTCCCTCCACAAGCTGTGAGGTGTCTCCCTCCACAAGTTGTGAGGGTGTCTCCCTCCACAAGTTGTGAGGTGTGTCCCTCCACAAGCTGTGAGGTGTGTCCCTCCACAAGCTGTGAGGTGTCTCCCTCCACAAGCTGTGAGGTGTGTCTCCCTCCACAAGTTGTGAGGTGTGTCCCTCCACAAGCTGTGAGGTGTCTCCCTCCACAAGTTGTGAGGTGTCTCCCTCCACAAGTGTGAGGTGTGTCCCTCCACAAGCTGTGAGGTGTGTCTCCCTCCACAAGCTGTGAGGTGTCTCCCTCCACAAGCTGTGAGGTGTCTCCCTCCACAAGCTGTGAGGTGTGTCTCCCTCCACAAGCTGTGAGGTGTGTCTCCCTCCACAAGCTGTGAGGTGTGTCCCTCCACAAGTTGTGAGGTGTGTCCCTCCACAAGCTGTGAGGTGTGTCTCCCTCCACAAGTTGTGAGGTGTGTCTCCCTCCACAAGCTGTGAGGTGTCTCCCTCCACAAGCTGTGAGGTGTGTCTCCCTCCACAAGCTGTGAGGTGTGTCTCCCTCCACAAGCTGTGAGGTGTCTCCCTCCACAAGCTGTGAGGTGTGTCCCTCCACAAGTTGTGAGGTGTCTCCCTCCACAAGCTGTGAGGTGTCTCCCTCCACAAGTTGTGAGGTGTCTCCCTCCACAAGCTGTGAGGTGTGTCCCTCCACAAGTGTGAGGTGTCTCCCTCCACAAGCTGTGAGGTGTGTCCCTCCACAAGCTGTGAGGTGTGTCCCTCCACAAGTTGTGAGGTGTCTCCCTCCACAAGTTGTGAGGTGTCTCCCTCCACAAGCTGTGAGGTGTGTCTCCCTCCACAAGTTGTGAGGTGTGTCCCTCCACAAGTTGTGAGGTGTGTCTCCCTCCACAAGCTGTGAGTGTGTCCCTCCACAAGCTGTGAGGTGTGTCCCTCCACAAGCTGTGAGGTGTGTCCCTCCACAAGCTGTGAGGTGTGTCCCTCCACAAGTTGTGAGGTGTCTCCCTCCACAAGTTGTGAGGTGTGTCTCCCTCCACAAGTTGTGAGGTGTCTCCCTCCACAAGCTGTGAGGTGTGTCTCCCTCCACAAGCTGTGAGGTGTGTCCCTCCACAAGTGTGAGGTGTGTCTCCCTCCACAAGTTGTGAGGTGTGTCCCTCCACAAGTTGTGAGGTGTCTCCCTCCACAAGCTGTGAGGTGTGTCTCCCTCCACAAGCTGTGAGGTGTCTCCCTCCACAAGCTGTGAGGTGTCTCCCTCCACAAGCTGTGAGGTGTCTCCCTCCACAAGCTGTGAGGTGTGTCCCTCCACAAGTTGTGAGGTGTGTCCCTCCACAAGTTGTGAGGTGTGTCCCTCCACAAGCTGTGAGGTGTCTCCCTCCACAAGCTGTGAGGTGTGTCTCCCTCCACAAGCTGTGAGGTGTCTCCCTCCACAAGCTGTGAGGTGTCTCCCTCCACAAGCTGTGAGGTGTGTCCCTCCACAAGCTGTGAGGTGTGTCCCTCCACAAGCTGTGAGGTGTGTCTCCCTCCACAAGCTGTGAGGTGTGTCCCTCCACAAGCTGTGAGGTGTCTCCCTCCACAAGCTGTGAGGTGTGTCCCTCCACAAGCTGTGAGGTGTGTCCCTCCACAAGCTGTGAGGTGTCTCCCTCCACAAGCTGTGAGGTGTGTCCCTCCACAAGCTGTGAGGTGTGTCTCCCTCCACAAGTTGTGAGGTGTGTCCCTCCACAAGCTGTGAGGTGTGTCCCTCCACAAGCTGTGAGGTGTGTCTCCCTCCACAAGCTGTGAGGTGTGTCCCTCCACAAGCTGTGAGGTGTGTCCCTCCACAAGTTGTGAGGTGTCTCCCTCCACAAGTTGTGAGGTGTGTCTCCCTCCACAAGTTGTGAGGTGTCTCCCTCCACAAGTGTGAGGTGTGTCTCCCTCCACAAGCTGTGAGGTGTGTCCCTCCACAAGTTGTGAGGTGTGTCCCTCCACAAGCTGTGAGGTGTGTCCCTCCACAAGTTGTGAGGTGTGTCCCTCCACAAGCTGTGAGGTGTGTCCCTCCACAAGCTGTGAGGTGTGTCCCTCCACAAGCTGTGAGGTGTGTCCCTCCACAAGCTGTGAGGTGTGTCTCCCTCCACAAGCTGTGAGGTGTGTCTCCCTCCACAAGTTGTGAGGTGTGTCCCTCCACAAGTTGTGAGGTGTGTCCCTCCACAAGCTGTGAGGTGTGTCCCTCCACAAGTTGTGAGGTGTCTCCCTCCACAAGCTGTGAGGTGTCTCCCTCCACAAGCTGTGAGGTGTGTCCCTCCACAAGCTGTGAGGTGTGTCCCTCCACAAGCTGTGAGGTGTGTCTCCCTCCACAAGCTGTGAGGTGTGTCCCTCCACAAGTGTGAGGTGTGTCCCTCCACAAGCTGTGAGGTGTGTCCCTCCACAAGCTGTGAGGTGTCTCCCTCCACAAGCTGTGAGGTGTGTCCCTCCACAAGCTGTGAGGTGTGTCTCCCTCCACAAGCTGTGAGGTGTCTCCCTCCACAAGCTGTGAGGTGTGTCCCTCCACAAGCTGTGAGGTGTGTCTCCCTCCACAAGCTGTGAGGTGTGTCTCCCTCCACAAGTTGTGAGGTGTGTCCCTCCACAAGCTGTGAGTGTGTCCCTCCACAAGCTGTGAGGTGTGTCCCTCCACAAGCTGTGAGGTGTGTCCCTCCACAAGCTGTGAGGTGTGTCTCCCTCCACAAGCTGTGAGGTGTGTCCCTCCACAAGCTGTGAGGTGTGTCTCCCTCCACAAGCTGTGAGGTGTGTCCCTCCACAAGCTGTGAGGTGTGTCCCTCCACAAGCTGTGAGGTGTCTCCCTCCACAAGTTGTGAGGTGTGTCCCTCCACAATTGTGAGGTGTGTCTCCCTCCACAAGCTGTGAGGTGTGTCCCTCCACAAGTTGTGAGGTGTGTCCCTCCACAAGTTGTGAGGTGTGTCCCTCCACAAGTTGTGAGGTGTCTCCCTCCACAAGCTGTGAGGTGTGTCCCTCCACAAGTTGTGAGGTGTCTCCCTCCACAAGCTGTGAGGTGTGTCCCTCCACAAGTTGTGAGGTGTGTCTCCCTCCACAAGCTGTGAGGTGTCTCCCTCCACAAGCTGTGAGGTGTGTCCCTCCACAAGCTGTGAGGTGTCTCCCTCCACAAGTTGTGAGGTGTCTCCCTCCACAAGCTGTGAGGTGTGTCCCTCCACAAGTTGTGAGGTGTCTCCCTCCACAAGCTGTGAGGTGTGTCCCTCCACAAGCTGTGAGGTGTCTCCCTCCACAAGCTGTGAGGTGTCTCCCTCCACAAGTTGTGAGGTGTCTCCCTCCACAAGCTGTGAGGTGTGTCTCCCTCCACAAGCTGTGAGGTGTGTCCCTCCACAAGTTGTGAGGTGTGTCTCCCTCCACAAGCTGTGAGGTGTGTCCCTCCACAAGCTGTGAGGTGTGTCCCTCCACAAGCTGTGAGGTGTGTCCCTCCACAAGCTGTGAGGTGTGTCCCTCCACAAGCTGTGAGGTGTGTCCCTCCACAAGCTGTGAGGTGTGTCCCTCCACAAGCTGTGAGGTGTCTCCCTCCACAAGCTGTGAGGTGTGTCCCTCCACAAGCTGTGAGGTGTCTCCCTCCACAAGTTGTGAGGTGTCTCCCTCCACAAGTTGTGAGGTGTCTCCCTCCACAAGTTGTGAGGTGTGTCCCTCCACAAGTTGTGAGGTGTCTCCCTCCACAAGTTGTGAGGTGTCTCCCTCCACAAGTTGTGAGGTGTCTCCCTCCACAAGCTGTGAGGTGTGTCTCCTCCACAAGTTGTGAGGTGTGTCCCTCCACAAGTTGTGAGGTGTGTCTCCCTCCACAAGCTGTGAGGTGTGTCCCTCCACAAGCTGTGAGGTGTGTCCCTCCACAAGCTGTGAGGTGTGTCCCTCCACAAGCTGTGAGGTGTGTCCCTCCACAAGCTGTGAGGTGTGTCCCTCCACAAGTTGTGAGGTGTCTCCCTCCACAAGTTGTGAGGTGTCTCCCTCCACAAGCTGTGAGGTGTGTCCCTCCACAAGCTGTGAGGTGTGTCCCTCCACAAGTTGTGAGGTGTGTCCCTCCACAAGCTGTGAGGTGTGTCTCCCTCCACAAGCTGTGAGGTGTCTCCCTCCACAAGCTGTGAGGTGTCTCCCTCCACAAGCTGTGAGGTGTGTCTCCCTCCACAAGCTGTGAGGTGTGTCTCCCTCCACAAGCTGTGAGGTGTGTCCCTCCACAAGCTGTGAGGTGTGTCTCCCTCCACAAGCTGTGAGGTGTGTCCCTCCACAAGTTGTGAGGTGTGTCCCTCCACAAGTTGTGAGGTGTGTCTCCCTCCACAAGCTGTGAGGTGTGTCTCCCTCCACAAGCTGTGAGGTGTCTCCCTCCACAAGCTGTGAGGTGTGTCTCCCTCCACAAGTTGTGAGGTGTGTCCCTCCACAAGCTGTGAGGTGTGTCTCCCTCCACAAGTTGTGAGGTGTGTCTCCCTCCACAAGCTGTGAGGTGTGTCCCTCCACAAGCTGTGAGGTGTCTCCCTCCACAAGCTGTGAGGTGTGTCCCTCCACAAGTGTGAGGTGTGTCCCTCCACAAGCTGTGAGGTGTGTCCCTCCACAAGTTGTGAGGTGTGTCTCCCTCCACAAGCTGTGAGGTGTGTCTCCCTCCACAAGCTGTGAGGTGTCTCCCTCCACAAGCTGTGAGGTGTGTCCCTCCACAAGCTGTGAGGTGTCTCCCTCCACAAGTTGTGAGGTGTGTCCCTCCACAAGCTGTGAGGTGTCTCCCTCCACAAGCTGTGAGGTGTCTCCCTCCACAAGCTGTGAGGTGTGTCTCCCTCCACAAGCTGTGAGGTGTCTCCCTCCACAAGCTGTGAGGTGTGTCTCCCTCCACAAGCTGTGAGGTGTGTCTCCCTCCACAAGTTGTGAGGTGTCTCCCTCCACAAGCTGTGAGGTGTGTCCCTCCACAAGCTGTGAGGTGTGTCCCTCCACAAGCTGTGAGGTGTGTCTCCCTCCACAAGCTGTGAGGTGTCTCCCTCCACAAGCTGTGAGGTGTGTCTCCCTCCACAAGCTGTGAGGTGTCTCCCTCCACAAGTTGTGAGGTGTCTCCCTCCACAAGCTGTGAGGTGTCTCCCTCCACAAGCTGTGAGGTGTGTCCCTCCACAAGTTGTGAGGTGTCTCCCTCCACAAGTTGTGAGGTGTGTCCCTCCACAAGCTGTGAGGTGTGTCCCTCCACAAGCTGTGAGGTTGTCTCCCTCCACAAGCTGTGAGGTGTCTCCCTCCACAAGTTGTGAGGTGTGTCTCCTCCACAAGCTGTGAGGTGTCTCCCTCCACAAGTTGTGAGGTGTCTCCCTCCACAAGCTGTGAGGTGTGTCTCCCTCCACAAGTTGTGAGGTGTGTCCCCTCCACAAGCTGTGAGGTGTGTCTCCCTCCACAAGTGTGAGGTGTCTCCCTCCACAAGCTGTGAGGTGTGTCCCCTCCACAAGCTGTGAGGTGTGTCCCTCCACAAGTGTGAGGTGTGTCCCTCCACAAGTTGTGAGGTGTGTCCCTCCACAAGCTGTGAGTGTGTCTCCTCCACAAGTTGTGAGGTGTGTCCCTCCACAAGTTGTGAGGTGTGTCCCTCCACAAGCTGTGAGGTGTGTCTCCCTCCACAAGCTGTGAGGTGTGTCCCTCCACAAGCTGTGAGGTGTGTCCCTCCACAAGCTGTGAGGTGTGTCCCTCCACAAGCTGTGAGGTGTGTCCCTCCACAAGCTGTGAGGTGTGTCTCCCTCCACAAGTTGTGAGGTGTGTCCCTCCACAAGCTGTGAGGTGTGTCCCTCCACAAGCTGTGAGGTGTGTCTCCTCCACATTGTGAGGTGTGTCTCCCTCCACAAGCTGTGAGGTGTCTCCCTCCACAAGTTGTGAGGTGTCTCCCTCCACAAGCTGTGAGTGTCTCCCTCCACAAGCTGTGAGGTGTGTCTCCCTCCACAAGCTGTGAGGTGTGTCCCTCCACAGCTTGTGAGGTGTCTCCCTCCACAAGCTGTGAGGTGTGTCTCCTCCACAAGCTGTGAGGTGTGTCCCTCCACAAGCTGTGAGGTGTCCCTCCACAAAGCTGTGAGGTGTGTCCCTCCACAAGCTGTGAGGTGTGTCTCCTCCACAAGCTGTGAGGTGTGTCCCCTCCACAAGCTGTGAGGTGTGTCCCTCCACAAGCTGTGAGGTGTCTCCCTCCACAAGCTGTGAGGTGTCTCCCTCCACAAGCTGTGAGGTGTGTCCCTCCACAAGCTGTGAGGTGTCTCCCTCCACAAGTTGTGAGGTGTGTCCCTCCACAAGCTGTGAGGTGTGTCTCCCTCCACAAGTTGTGAGTGTGTCCCTCCACAAGCTGTGAGGTGTGTCCCTCCACAAGCTGTGAGGTGTGTCTCCCTCCACAAGTGTGAGGTGTGTCTCCTCCACAAGTTGTGAGTGTCTCCCTCCACAAGCTGTGAGGTGTGTCCCTCCACAAGCTGTGAGGTGTCTCCCTCCACAAGCTGTGAGGTGTGTCTCCCTCCACAAGCTGTGAGGTGTCTCCCTCCACAAGCTGTGAGGTGTGTCCCTCCACAAGCTGTGAGGTGTGTCCCTCCACAAGC